>JAUELO010104738.1:0-17750 GCA_032357855.1 Amphibolips quercusostensackenii | reverse complement strand
ATATATATATATATATATATATATATATATACTCGTGAAAACAATAAATGCTTTAAATTCTCTTACATTGTCGATAAATGCTCTGCTTGAGCTTAAATGCTGAGCATATTCTCGACAGCATGTACTCAGATGTGATACCATCGTTCATCAGTTCCGTTTCTGGCCATACTTTTTGTCTGGATTATTTGGGATATTTCGATATTATCATTGGGAGTTTTCAGGTAACGTTTTTATAAACTGTGTTTTTATTTCTCTTCCGACTCCATTTTTTTATTATATTTTGGTAAATCAGCAATAAATTGTAAATGAAACCAACGAGGAAAATTCACAGAATATGAATTTTTAGGTTATGCTTATAAATTGAATTTGCATCCCTTTGGAGCGAATTGATTGATTGGGATTTGGATTGCTTTGGATGCATACGATGCACGTAATATCCCTATCTATAAATGTGTGAGTATATGACATACATTTTTAAACAAGTTTACAATTGCTTTATCGGATTTTCTATTAAAAATTAAATCATTTAAATCTTCGAAAACACGAATACTGAGAAAAACCGTAAAACCCCTAGCGAGAAAAAGCTACAGAAAAATAATTTTTTTTGTAAGAATTGCGCTTTGATTAATGTTGAAAAAATTATTGAGAATTTTTCAGTTATATTTTTCCAATAATTATGTCAACATTTTATTAAAATAATTCAATTTTCAATTAAATTGTTGAATTTTTAACCAAATATTTGAATTTTCAACAAACAAAGATGAATTCTCAACAAAAAATGTAATATTTTCATTATTAACAAAAAAAAAGATGAAATTTCTAAGAAAAGAGATAAAGTTGAATACCAAAAAGACGATTATTTTCATCCAAGAAGATTAATATAGTAAGAGATGTTACTTTTGTCGACCAGAGTAGTAGTGGATTTAAAAAAATGGAAAATTTGCAGACACTTTGCTAATTATTCTGCAAAATTTCCACACGTTTTTTGTAAGAAAATTAATTTTCCTCCAAAAAAGACTAATTTTTGACAAAACACATTAATTTTCAAATCAGTAGTTAAATTTTCAACTAAAAAACTTAATTTTTCAACCAAAAATGGTAAAGTTTCATTTTTAGTAAACAAAATTAATTTTCAACAAAAGAAAAACGAATTTTCAATAAAATACTAAAAATTTTAACCACAGGGATGAATTTTCAACTAAAGTGGTGAATCTGCATAAAAAGTAAGAATTTTTAATAAAGTAGTTCAACTTTTAACTTGAAAAACAAAAATTTTGACCCACAAATAATAATTTTCTTCCAAAAAAAAAAAAAAATTTTTTAGCTAAATAGTTTAATTTTGAACCAATGAGATGAATTTTTAATTAAAATTATGAATTTTCAACTAAAAAAATGCATTTTTGACAAAGTAGTTCCACTTTTAACCCAGAACTTAAATTTTTGAACCAAAGAGGCAAATTATCAACAAATAAAATAAGAATTTTCTGTAAAACAGTTGCATTTTTAACCAAAAATATAAATTTTCAACAAAAAAAGTTAATCTTCAACGAAATAGTTGCATTTTTAAACAAAGAAGAGGCGATTTAAATCAACAAGATAAGTTGTTGACAAAAAAAAGAACGATTCTTTAACAAAATAGTTAGATTTTCAACCAAAGAGATAAACCTTAAAACAAAAAAAATGTGCCTGCTTCGCCGGCACATTCTTATGGCGCGCTTCGCTCGCAAATTTGTTGTATCTCGCGCTTCGCGCTCGGTAGTGTATGTACCTCGCGCTGCTCGCTCGTATATATTTTGCCTCGCACTTCGCGCTCGGTTCTTTTCAATGTTCGCACCTCATGCTCGGTAAAGATGAAAAGAAGACTTTTTTTTATATTTTATATTAAAAAGGAAGTTTATTTACTTAAGGCTCTATCGGTCTTAAGGAACACATTCTCATTAAAATACCCGCGCTCGATTTTTCGTATATGTATTTATATAATTCTTTTAATTTCTCTAGCAACAGTTTTGGATCAGCTTACTGAAAATTCTACCTTACAAGCTACAATAACATTGATATATAACAAAATTTTTCGTCTAAATTATATTTACAAATTTGCTTAGAATTATATATAATACACTCCCTGTTGCGTGTTTCGCGGGCTAATACTCGCTTTGTAAGTTTTATCGCTGTTACATGCTTTTAATTTAATTACTTTAGTTTTAATTGAAAAGGAGAACTAATTTACTTAAGGTTCTAGCGACCTTAAGGAACACATTCCCTTTCATCCGGACACTCGTGCTTCGCGCTCGATATTTAATTTAAAAATCATTTAAACCTCGCGCTCCACGCTCGGTTCTCTGCACCATATAATAGAAATAAAAAAGTTTGATCGCGCTGACGGCACGCGATTTAGTCTTCGCGCTACGCAATACATTTATCGTGCGTATTGCGTTTCGTGTTATATGTTCCTCATATACAAATTACTAAATTTGTATTTGATATCAAAATTAATTTTTTAACAAAAAAGGAATTTTCAAACAAATAATTGACTAAAATGATGAATCAACAACCAAAAAGATTATTATAATTTCCAACAAAGTAGTTTCACTTTCTACTAAGCAGTTGAAGTTCCAACCAAAAAAGATGAATTCTCAAATCAAATATGATAGTTGCTATTTCAACCAAAAAGGATTTTAATCTTAATCTAAAAACAGCTGAACTTTACCAAAAAAGACGACTTTTCAACTAAATAGTTCAATCCACAAAAAAAAAGGAACACGCGTCTCATCAAAAAGTGCTCGCTGACAAATGTGTAGATCTTTTTTGAATGCATACTTTTTGTTAATTTATTTTTTTCGATCCTTGCGCTGTTTCTTCAAAAATTAAATTTTTTCATTGTTAATGTTATTTTTCACGGTTAGAACAAAAACTACGCATCCTATTAAAAAAAAAAATTCATAAAAAAATGTGTAGCTCTTTTGTGGGTTAAGAAACTTTGTCTATGTATTTTTTTGTGTCTTGTATCGTTTGTCTAAAAATCCCATTTTTCTCTTTTTAATGAATTTTTTACGAATAAAACAAAAACTACACATTCTATCAAAAAGTGGGCAGGAACAAATTTGTAGATCTTTTTTATATACACAACTTTTGTTATTTCATTTCTTTTCGTATCTTGTACAGTTTGACCACAAAGTGGAATTTTTGATTTTTCAATATTTTTTGTGCTGTCAAAATTTGAATTTTCAATTTTTTAAGGAAATTCAAAAGTTGTTTTGATAATCTTGTATGGTGTTCAAAATGCAACGTTTTTTATTCCATAACATTTTTTCATATCGTACGTTGTTTTGTTTGAAATGTTCATTTTCGCTTGTTTTATTTGATTTTGAAAATGCTATAACTGGCGGAGTCAAATTTTACACAAATCTAATACCTTCTCTGATGAGAATGTAAAAATACATTTTTAAGAAAATGGTTCTACTTTTACCCAAGAAGGTGAATTTTCAATTTCAAAAAAATCAATTCGCAGCCAAAAATGCAATAGCTACATTTTCAGTAAAAAAAAAATAATAAAAAAAAAGAGTTTTCAACAAAGTAGTTAAACTTTCAACCAACGAGATGAATCTTCAACTGGAATAGTTTAATTTTCCACAAAAAAACGAATTTTCAACCCATGTGTTGAATTTTCAATCAAAATAAGGAATCTTTAACCAAAAAAATGCATTTTAAGAAAGTAGTTCAACCAGGAGAGATGAATTTTTAACGAACGATGTAATAAACATTTCAATCAAAAAGGATTTTAATTTTTATCCCTTTAAAAGCCGATTTCTGTTGAGTGTAAGATTTATAACCTCCGTACGAGTTACGGAATAGTGCACTTTGATCTAATCTACATATCTGCTTTGAAAAATTCTAAACTTGTTAAATGAAAATCAGGAAAATAAAAAATAGTGAACGTTGCAACAGTGTCCGTTAAATGGTTGATAAAAAACATTTGAATTCAACCAAAAAAGATAAATTTTGCCACAAAATAGTTGATTCCTTAACCAAAGAAGATTAATTTTCTACGAAACAGTTGCGCTTTTTAAACGGTGTGACGTTTTTAACCTTTTTAACCAAAAAATATGAAATTTCTACTAAAAGAGATAAATTTTTAATCAAAAAGAATGACTAATAAAATTGTTAAGTTTGTAACCAAGCTAAAAATATAATCGTCAGGAGGAAGTAACTGAATTAAATAATTTCTAATTGAAATTTTAAAATTTCAAATTTCTTATCTTTGACAGTTATTTAAAGTGCCTCTTATAGTAATTCCCTGACTTGCAATATTTTTTTTCAAAGTCTCTGACTTCCTTCTGACTCCCTGGCCAATAAAATTTCCTGACTTTTCCGCGATTTCCAGGTTTTACATAACCTAGGTACACCCTGCATTTTACACAAATTGGGCAAAACCACTACATTTATCTCAGGTCTTTTTTTATCTGTAATTATCATAGTAATTTAAGCAAATCGTGTAAAATCAGTATAGGATTATCGTAGGAATTGTACCACCATTTTTTTAATCTACTGCGATAATCATAGATTTATTTATCTTCATGAATTTTACTTTTACTTTTATAAATTTTGCAATTTTATAACGAATATGTGACATTTAAATAATCTATCAACATAAAGATTGTACAACAGAATAATGAAATTTTGATCATATTATTGACAGACTTTAGGCCTTTATCTCGGTTTTTATGTACTTTATAATGTTAAAATTGTGAAAAGATAAAGAATAAATACTTTCCAGATTTTCGTTATTTAGAAAAGTATTTACAATTTTTAATAATTATAAATTTCAAAATTTAAATCTTTAGTCACTTACTATCAATTATAATTTGACGTACTTGTAAATTTCGCTAACTTTGCTACAAATGATTTATTATTGTAAATCACTTAATAGGCCTGACAAAAACAAAATTTAAAGGTTAAATAAAATTAAAGGAGTATTGACAATAATTACAAATAAAATTATAACAAATAATTATTTTTTCTGGTTCAATCTTATCCTTTACTCGCTTTTTATTTACTAGAGCAAACTTGTCAAAATTTTGCAAAAAGCTGCAAAATCTAACGCTCCTACTTGTTGAAAAGTTACTGCTATCGCCTATTAATAGAAGCTTGAGGTAAGGAAATGTACAATAATATTTATAAGTACACTAATGTTTCATTAATTTCTTTGTGAGGTGTAAAATATAAATAATTTTATTTTCAGGTCAAAGGTGTTAAATTAATCCCTATTGCTAGAAAATTGAGTACATTTCTACAGCATTTCCTACGACAAATAGAGAGACGAAAAGAATCAAAATTCCAAAAATTAAAAAACGGTCCAGTGTTAGGGATCAAAACACGTCAATCAATAAAATGCAATATCAGATTCTATCATGCGCTATTGAATCGGGAAATATAGAAGAGGTAAAACTTCTGACTTACACCTTCGAGCATAATTCTTTAACTTTTCAATCTCAGACCCTACTGTACAATGCAATTTCATCCAGGCAATTAGAAATTACAAAACTGCTTATAACTCGAGGTTGTCAAGTTCCTACTCGTACTGCAAGTGAAAATAATACAATTCTTCACGCAGCAGTTAACAAGGCCGATTCTGATATAGTTGATTTGTTACTAAACAATTTAACTTCTGCCAAGGACGAAGACAAAGATGGCATGATTCCTCTCTATATGCTTGCCTATCGATTTCATTATGACGATGAGTGCTCTCGAATTCTCGAGAGTATCCTTAACTGTGGACCACATATTAACACCAAACATCGAGTCAGTGGTTACACTTAATTGCATTTTGCAGCAGAAGCTGGAAATATTAAATTTATTCCAATAATCATTGCCAAAAAAATTAACCTAAATATTAGATCAACAGAGGGTTTGACTCCACTTCCTGTTGCAGCCTCGAAATGTCATGGAGGGATAGTTTCTCTGCTTCTCAAACATGAAGCCAAACACGATATTCGAGACAGGAGAAACAGATCTGCATTGAGTTTAGCTGTCGAGAACGGAGATACGATAACGGTCGAGGTTCTTTTAAATCGCACATGTACATCGCGAATTTCCCGGAAAAGTGAACCTTCACCACTTCGAAGTGATCGATTACTTATTTATTATGCAGTTAAGTCGGGCAATAAATCAATCGTAGAATTGCTGTTACTTAAGGGTGCGGTTGGTAATGCTTAATCCTTAGAAACAAAGAAAACAGCTCTCCACATTGCAGTTCAAATGGATAATAAACAAATCGTGGATCTTGTTAAAAAGTAGTGCAAACCCATCTGCAAGAGACGAGCGCGGCTTAAATGCACTAGACATGGCTTCTGAAAGTGGATCACTTCCCATTGTTACTGCTTTTTTGAAAATTAACTGTTTTCGTTCGAATAATCGCTCTACTCGATCCTCTCTCTTTACTCCTGCAGGTACAACTGGCTTTACACCGATGCATATGGCTGTCGATAATAACAATAAAGATATCGTCAAAATATTATCAGAATCTGGAATTTGAGCTAATATTTCTGCAAAAAATGGACTGACTCCCCTTCATATTGCAGTTCAGAGAGGAAATAAAATGATCATATTGCTGCTCTTGCAATTTGGTGCTAATGTTAATTCTTCAGGTCAATCAGATGTTGAAACACGCCTTTTTGCTGCCGCGGAGAAGGGAAATTTAGAGATCTTCGAAATTCTGTCAGGAGTTGCCGTCAAACTTTCCGCAACATACGCAGAAGGATATTTTCTTTTATATATTTCTGTTTATCGCCGTCACGAAAAGATTGTAAAGTCACTCCTTAAAAAAGGAGTTGATCCCAACACTACTCCTGGAAAATATTTAACGCCACTTCACGCTGCTGCTCAAAAGGGACATGAGAAGATTCTTGAACTGCTTCTTCAGCATGGTGCGACGGTCAGTCCAAAACCGGCTAGTAGATCTTACTCTGAATATTTCTCCACGCCGCTGCTTGCAGCTGTTTATGGTAATTATGAAAGAATCGCCGAATCGCTGCTCAACAAAGGCGCAAATTGCTATGGAAAATTAGGTAGCAGATCCGAAAAATTCACATCTAACATAGAACGTTTCTTCTCTCAAGGAGATTACAAAGATTCGGAAGTTGGAGTCGAGGGATCAAAAGTTACGTACACTCTACTTCACCTAGCTGCTGAAACTGGTAACGTGAATATTGTTGAAAATCTTTCAAACCGTGGAGCCAACACAAACATTTAACCAATGCAAGAGAAACACCATTAGGTATTGCAGTTCAAAAGGATCATGCAACAGTTGTTCAGTGCCCTTTATCATCTGGAGCCAATATGTATCATAATGGGCAAGAATTTCTTCGTATCGCGAGTATGAAGGGAAATTCAATTATAATCGAAATTCTTCTAAAACATGGAGCTAATGCAAACCCAAGTGGTAGTTTCAATAGAAGTCCGCTTGGAATTGCAGTCGAGAATGAACTCGAAGCATTTCTTGAAAAATTTTTAGAAGCTCATGCCGATCCTAATTTTAGGCAAAATGTCACTCCAGTTCTGCATATTACAGTCGGGAAGAAAAATGCAGCGATTATTAAAATGCTTTTGAATTACGAGGCAGACATAGATGCTTGAGTGCAGATGGCGAAACGGCCCTTGGAATTGCTGTCAAACAAGAAGGCGAGAACATTGATCGAGATCTATTGGAAGCCGGTGCTAATACTGAAATTTATCATATTGATGAAAAAGTTCTCTACTTTGCCATTCAAAAGAGAAGTGCAATGATTGTTGATCTGCTTTTGACCTTTAATTCTGACGTCCATTGCATACATTCAGAAGAAAGTTTGTGTCCCGTCACTCTTCTAAAATCTGCTGTTTTGGAAAGCAACGCTGAGATTTTGGAATTACTTTTGAAGAAAGGGGCATCAAGGAACCAAATAGATTCACAGTGCCATGTCTAATTCGGATGAAGAAATTATTAAGCTTCTAATTGATTATGGTAATGACGTGAATACTCCAAGTAATGATGATTTATCAGCTCTGCAAGGAGCTTTCTGTCGAAACCGTTATTTTATTTTTCCTGCAAACTACGCAAGAAGAATATCATCATTTTTGAAACTCTTTTTAATGAATGGTGCTGATATTAATGTTTGTGATAGAAAAACCGGAAACACTGTTCTTCATGGGGCTGTTAGAAAGGAAATGTTCATGGACTGGAATTATTCGGATTCAGATGAGGGCCTCGACGAGGAGCAATTAAATTATTGAGAGTTGGATAGTACTCTGGATGATAATTTTTCGTATTATGATTCTAACACTAATTCTGGACTGTCCTACTACCATCCTATAAATTTGCCTCGAAGAATAATAGTGCGTTTGATAACGCAAGAAATTGTTAGATTAAAAGCTGCCAAGGAATACATTTCTGAAGAAAATTTAAATGAACTTGAGACTTTCTTCATTCAACGCTACTTCAAACGTTGTGAAGTCGAAATAAAAAGAATGAAGAAGACAATAGAAAATGGTGTTACCTATTTCGACATTTTAGTAGCGAAAGATAACAAATTAGCTATCTATGCCAGAAATAGAAATCTAATTCTAGTTTTGCAGTTTGATATTTGTGCAGAACAGTTCCCAGTGTATAAGAAAGTCTTGTTGAATCGAATTGAAAAAGGTACAGAACAAAAAACTTTGTTAGAATCGAGTGTGAAGTCTTTGAAAACAGTCTTACGGTTTGAATTCCCAGCTTTGATTGTTGAAAAATATTTAGTTACTTAACACCACGAGACTTGAGAAACTTATCCACAGATTGTAATCATAAAATGTTTATCTTTTGAGTGATTAAAAGATTGAACAGTTATTTGTTAGAAAACTATAGGAATGTATTAGAAATAGAATATAATACAAATGTAAGTTTTATATATTTTTTTGAAATTTTTAAATACTTTGTGTAATAATTGCATTTTTTGTCGATCTTCGAATTTGTGAAGAAGATTAATTTACCTAAAATATAAAATTTTGTGATTTTCTTCGTTTCAGTCAACGTTTTTTCAACGCGTTCATTTTATACGGAAAGCGAGAATATCGCCAAGCTAATGATTGCTATAAAGTTTTTTTTGCTAATAAAATTTGTATTCTTTCAATACTTTATTTTATGTACCTTATTATTCCCTTACGGAGTTGAAAAATTTAAGAAGTGGTTTACAACAATCAAAAAGAAAAACGTAATTATCTTTATTTTTTTAAATCCCGGTTTATTAAAAACGGCCCTTTTTTAATTAAAAAAAAACAAGATATGTTAATTTTTCGATTCTGCTAAACATAATTAAAATCAATTCTTTCCCTTTAGATTCACCTTACTAACTATATTGGTTTGAGAAATTTATAAGCTATCATATAACATTTATAATTTTCTAAGATATTTTATGTTCATTAGGATGGAGCGAAAAAATATTTTAATTTTTTTTTAAAGTCGGACGGGTTTCAAAAGTTGTAGTTTGGTGCCCGGTTTTACAGAAAAAGTTACAGATAAAAAAATATATTTTATGTTCGCGCATCCACGATAAAGTTCAAAATAAGGAATAATAGCGATTTTTTGTTAGTTTGGCACGAAATCTATTTGTTAATAGAATAAAAGGGTTCTTAAAATAAGTATTTGCAACTATAATTATCTTTCGACAAATATGACGCAATAAAAAGTCCATATACATTGTAAATTGTCATAACAATTTAAATTTTTAGCTGCTTTTTGTACATGTTTTAGTCCAATTGGATGGTAGTTTATGGAGAAAATATTTGAAATTTAGACAAATAATTACCGCGGGCAAGAGGGTGAAATTGTTTTATTCCGTGTGAATACAATACCTGTTTTCGTCTATTTAAAACTTTTTCAATAAAAGTAAATAAATGTCATCTACTACAGTTTTGATAGGATTTTTCTCGCCCTTTTCAACGATTGTTTTGAAATAATAAATATGTAACTTTGGAAACAGTAGTCAATAGCATTTGTTTATTTTCGTTGGCAAAGTTAAAAATAGCCAAAAGTGCCAAGAGATATTTGATTTCTTATAGAAATATTTTTAAACAGTAACATCCACTAATTGGACATTAGAAGCACAATGATTTGAAAATACTTGTTAATAATATTAAACTAAAATATGCACAAAAAACAGTCTCACGTTGTAAAAAGTCATGCATCTTTATAATTTAGTCAAACTTAATGACAACTTACGACGCATAATTTTTTTATCACTGTGTAGCTTTCAAAGGATGATTATAGATGTAAGTACTAACTTTCAGAAACCTTTTCACTAATACAAAATCGTTTCCAATAAAAAGAATTTATTTAATCAAGTAAAAACATGATTTTTCTACCTTTTTCAGCTTCAATGGAAATGTACGATGTATGCGAATTTTTTTTATTGATGCAGTTTTTGTCCTACTGATAATTGTAAACTAGCTTCTGGTTGCACGCAAATCTGCGTGCTTGTAAAAATGTTAATATGCACAACATTAGTTGGTGTTAAAAGGCAAAATAATTATTTTCTCTCGTGCTTCTTCTGTTACAATTTCCAAATCTAATAAAATTTCCTACATTTTTACTATTAAACTCGACAGAAAAAAGTGCAGAGCCGCCATCTGTTGGATATTTAATAGAATACATCATTTATCTGCCTTAAAACTGAAGAATATTTTTATCTTTATAATAATTCACGTTTAAAAATATTCTTAAAGATTAAAATCTCATGGTTTTATATCAAAACTTTTCTTTTATATACACAAAAGATTTGTCACAATAATTATCAAACTACAAAAAAGGAAATAATAGTGAATAATAATCACTTAGTAAAGTAATAATTAATATAAGCAAACATAATTGTTCAAACGATTTATTGATTATAATTATCTTTCCTTAGATAATCGCTGGTAGGTTCGATCGCGCCTATGGCGCGCGTCTGTCGGATCTCGCGCTTCGTGCTGGGATATTTATTCTTTGCACTTGGAATGCTTAAATGAAACTTTCTCAAAAACATCATTTTTAGATCACAGTATAGGTATGCATCTTTATATTCTGAATTTTCTACGTAATAAATAGTTAAAGATTAAATTGTTCGATTTTTAACAGACATTTTTTAACGTAGTCATATTTATTTTCGGAATTACCTTACGATAAAAAGCTACAATCCTTTTTTCACATATTCTTCCCTATCTCGTGTTGTTATGCTAAAAATTAGATTTTTGTCGTCATATTATTTTTGATGGATACAACAAAATATCTTATAAGTCTTCTTTTAGACTTTCACGTATATCGCGCCTTTTGGCGCAATATTAGAATTTTTGATTTTTGCTTATCAATTTCGGTAAGCAAATTAAAAACGAGGTGTTCTGTCAAAAAATGGTTTAAAGTAATGTTGTAGGAATTTTTAAACGCTGAAATTCATATTTCGCGTCGTTTGCATCAAAATTCAATTTTTTACTTTTTCATAGTACTTTCGATAACTAAAGCCAAAATGACATGTCCTATCAAAAAATAGCTAAGAGAAATTTTGTAGGACTTTTTAGAAGCTATAATTGCCCTTCAAGACTTTTTCTCATATTTTGAGTCGTTTGGCTCAAAATTGAAAATGTCTATTTTTTCATAGTATTTTCGCCAAATAAAACCGAATTGACAAGTCCTATCAAAAAATAGTTACAACACATTTTTAGGGCTTCCTAAAAGCTATAATTACTTTTCAAAACTTTTTTCGTATATTTTGCGTCGTTTGGCTCAAAATTTGAATTTTCGATTTTTTCATTGTATATTCGAAAAATAAAACCAAAATATCAAGTCTTATCAAAAAATGGTTGAGAAAAAAATTATAGGTCTTTAAAAAAGCTACAATTCTTCTTTTAAAATTGTTTACTTATCAGTCGCCGTTTGGCTTAAAATTAGAATTTTCGACTTATTCATTTTCAATGCATAAAAAAAATCGAGTTCTATAGAAAAATGGTTAAAAGAAAAATTTTAGATATTTTGAAGAGCTTTAGTTCCTCTTTGAAACTTTTTTCACGTATCTGTCGTCGTTTGTCATAAAAACGGTAATTCGATTTTTGGATAGCATTTTCGATGGATAAAACCATAGCCGTTGATTTAGGAATGCTGGTTAACAAACTCACTCTTTCTTTCAGGACCCAAAAAATTGTGCCAAAGCTTGATTCGATCCATTCATTTTTTCGAGAGTTATCGTGTTTACGGATGGACGAACAGGCAGATAGACTCTATCGCCAAAACTGGATTTTCGGTTTCAGGGAGTCTCAAAACGTGGAGATCCGCTGAAAAACTGTGGTGTGAATTTTCGAACAATTCTAATACTTTCTCAATCATAAATTATGAGAATGTAAAAAAAAAACAGATCAGCATAGCAAACTTTATTTTTTAATCCACATCTACATGCCAAAACCTTCAACTTCAGCCTTCTTCGAAGACAATGGAACCACTAAAACAGAATCCAGCAAAGTGGTCCAAAAAACAGAATTTCTTAATTTTTAAAATTTTGTACCCACTGATCACAAAAAACGTCATTAAGAAAAAGAAAATTTTATTTTTAATGCATATCTACAGGCCAAGACCTTCAATTTCAGTAATCCCAGACAAAAACGGATTGACAGAAATTTAAAAGAGAATGAAATGTATCCAGTTGTATTATTTTTCAACCTCATTTAACAAAAACACATCACTGCAACATAGAAAAATTTATTTTTCAATGAACATCTATATGCTAATACCTTCAATTTGAGACATCCCCAAAGAAAATTGGACCAAAAGAAAACTTCCAATCTAGTCGTCTAAAAATTAAGATTTTCCAATTTTTCTCATTTTTTGTCCATTGGTATAAGAAAGCCGTTACTATTATATAGCAAATTTTATTTTTAAATCTAAATTGACGTGTCAAATTCTCCAATTCGTGCCATTTTCGAAGACTATTGTTCTACAAGAAAATATTTCAGCATATAGTGATCTAAAAAATTTAATTTCGTATTTTTTCTCATTTTCCAATCGGCACATTCAGGTTCTCTTTTGTAAGTGTGATTGGGGATGGCCCCCGCTTATTTTAAGCCAAATAAGAAAAAAATCTTACTACGCGTTTTTGAGAAAAAATATTGTTTCATTTTTAACAATTAAAAATCTTATTTTTCTCGAAAACGACGCAAAGTATTAATAGCAGTTCATAGTTCAAAATTGTTTAACTCCTCGAAATCTATTCAGTTGTACCCTTTCTAGATGTTTATCAGGGTAAATTCTAACGAGCAGTTCTACCAAAATGGGCAGTTCTAATAGTCACTTGGAAGATAAGGGAAAGAAAAAGAGAGAGAGAGAGACTTTTAAATAGACAACATAGCTAGCATAGCCGTAATTAGTGCAAATTAAGTGATTGACTAATAGTCTAAAAAATCCTTAGAATATACCCTTATGTTCATATTGTATAATTCAATAAATTTTTTCAAAAATATAGAAAAAATTATAGAAATCGACTAAAATAGCATCTAGTTTAGCGAACTTTAACATTTTATATTTAAAAACTTTTGTTTTTAGTTTACTGTATATGCAAAGAACATGTTCCATGAGATTTTAAGGTTCCTGAGCTTCAAAGTAAAGAAAACTTGGTTTTCATTTCTAAAATTGAAGAAATATAAGTTTTGCGGATTCAGAATCTCATTTTTCTTGGAAACGAACTGGAATATCATTTAGTTCGATGAACTTTAAGATTTAATGTACAAAAACCTTTTTCTAATTTGAATATCTATATTCAAACTTGTCCCTCTTCCTGAAATGTATAAAATGATAACCCTTGACAAATATTTATCTTGTGTATTTGAACAAAAATAAGTCGATTTTTATCGATTTTTTCATCTTTTTTTAAAATTTGTTTAAATACACAAGACAAATATCTGGTAAGAGTATCATTTTATAGATAATAGGAAGGGGGCGAGTTTGAATATTGAAACTCCACTAAAAAAAAAAGTTCAAGTTCCTTTAACTAAATGCTATTTTAGTCGCTTTAATAAATTTTTGACTTTTTTTTTTGAAAATGCTTGTTTAAAACACACAAGATATACATCTGTCAAGGGTACATTTTCATAGGTTTCAGGAAGGGGAACAATTTTGAACTATGAATTGCTATTCTTATTTTGTTTCTTTTTTGAGAATAACAAGATTTTGAATCGGTAAAAATGATATTTCTTCAATTTTAGAGATAGAAACCAATTTTTCTTTACTTTAAAGCTCAGGAACCTTAATAATTTCATGGAACATGCTCTTTACATTGTCAGTGAAATAGGAACAAACCTGTTTAAAAATAAAATGTTAAAGTTCGTTAAACCAAGTGCTATTGAGGTAAATTTTTGTCGATTTTTTCTATATTTTTTGAAAAATTTATTGAATTAAACTATATAAACATCTGGAAAGGGTACAATTAAATATATTTCAGGAAGCTAAACAATTTTGAACTGTGAACTGCTATTTATATTTTGCGTCGTTCTCGAGAAAAATGAGATTTTTCATTGATAAAAATAAAAAAAAAAATTTCATTAAAAACGTGTACTACGATTTTTTTTCTTGGCTCAAAATAACCGGGGGGAGGGCATCCCCGAAACACGCACAAAAGAGAAACCTGATGTACAAGTTCTTTTAGGTTGTACTTAACTGAGACTATCAATGTAGGACTTTGTAAATTGTATTTTTAGTGCTATGTAAAAAAAGGCGCTTGCTATATTAATATACAATATATGATGATGATGCTAATTTTTAGAACCATTTTTGTCTGTTAAAAAATTAATTCCGCACCAAAATAAAAAAAATCACTATTATTTACAACGATGAGTTTTGTCGTGGATGTGCAAACATAAGATATATATTTTTTATATTTTACTTTTTGCGGAAAATTCGAGTACCAAATCATAACTTTTCATATATTTTTGTTTGCCCCGCCCTAATATACATGCGAATTTATTAATTTTAAATCTCGCGGTCCCTACGCAGTGCGCATGCTTATTAGATATTTTCACTTCAGCCACCAGCTTACTTCACTTCGTTGAGCACTCATTTTATTATTCCGTTAAATAATTCTTAAGAAATAAAAACTATTTTTTAAATACACTTATACAGAAAAAATTAGTTTTCACGAAGATATTAGCAAAATAGGGCAAAAATAGACCGAATACCATGCATTTGGTCCATTGTTTTCCCCTCAGCACTCAGCGAAGTGAAGTTAGCCGATGGTTGAAGTGAAAATATCTAATTAGATATTTTTACTTCAATCATCAGATAACTTTACTTCATTGAGTGCTGAGGGTAAAACAGTGAACCAAATGCATGGAATACGGTCCATTGTTGCCTTATTTTGCTAATATCTTCATAAAAACTAGATTTTTTATATAAGTATTTAAAAATAGTTTCTATTTTTTTTAAGAACTATTCATTGAAATAATAAAATGATAATAATTATTATTTATTGCGACGATATTACAAAGATAAAGTTTTGCCCCATGCATTTGGTCCATTGTGTTCCCCTCAGCACTCAACGAAGTGAAGTTAGCTGGTGGTTGAAGTGAAAATACTTCATCAAAAGCCAGAATTTTAAAAAAGGAGAAAGGGCGAGTTTCCTATCATTTTACTTCCTAATTGTTCAATTTTATTAAAATTGTCAGAAAAATATTTTCAGGTAATTTGCTTGAGCTGTGTTTTTAAATACTTCTTCGTTAAATAAACAGAAAACAGGCCAAAATCAAAGTCTGAAAAGTCCTCCTAATCTAAGAATTTTAGGTTATACGTATGCTTACACAACTGCCGGCGCACGTGGGCCACAGGTAATTTTATGAATTTTAAATTATGAAAGTGATATTTTGTTATCAGTCATACCTATAATTTTCTAACAAGGATCATCATAATTGTTCAGATCATTTCATTTGCATAAAACATTCCATGGCGTAAAGTAAGTAATGTAGTATCTCTTTCGGCAAAAAATTTACGTAATCTATTTTCCGTTGCGCTCCTAGTTTTTAAATATAGGTGCATATATATTATGCTGTGGCTATGGTTACCGAAATGTCGGTACAAATAGAGTTGGAAAAGGGGATATTTGTACCGAAAATTCGGTATAAATTGACAGATTTTTTCGGTACGTGTTGAACTGTTGACACTTCCTACATGTTATATTGATGATTCTCTATATTAAGGTCACTTTTGATGGAAACAATTTTTTTCCAGAAGTATTTTGAAATATGTTTTTTCCTTATCCAAACCATTTATTAGCCCTAGAATAAGCCATTTTTAACATATTTCAGCCTAAAAATGTTTACGTTTTTTTAAACAGTTTTTTAAAACTCATCGGTCATTTTTCAAAATCTGCTTTATTAATCCGATTCCCATAAAAATAAGTAATCTAAGGTTTCGAAGTCTCTCAATTCAAATATACAGCAGTGGAATTTTTTTTCAGTAACAATTGAAAATGCTTGAATTTTGAAAATATAGATTTGAAAATTATTTAATATTCACCGCTATTTAAAATTCTTTAATTTTTAAGACTTACAAATAAATATTCATCAATTCAAAATGTTTTTAGCTTAAAATAATGTAATAAAGAACATTTTTTCGTTTTAATGTAGTTCTATTTTGAATATTAGCAATCTTGTACTCTTGAATATTTAACTTGTGTAATAGAAAATGATGCAATTTTGTATACTGTTTTTGGAATATTTCAATTTGGAAGATTTAACATTGAAATTTATTTATTTTCAAAGGGATATGAATAAAAATACTTTAATTTTATCCAGAGTCAAGAGTTTTCAATTCTAATTCTTCCAAATTAAAGAAGTTTCAAACATAAGTCATTAAAACCATTGAAGATTCATTAATTTGGAATGTTTATAGCTTAAAATTATGTAATTCTGAACGTTTTTGTGGAACATGTAGTTCAATTTTAAATATGTATTTGCAATTTTATACTGATCAGTATTTAATTTTTATAATAGAAATTGATGCAATTTTGAATACTTTTTTCAGAATATTTCAATTTCAAAGATTTAAAATTGACATTTATTCAGTTGTAAAGATGTATTAGTAACAATTCTTTAATTTCGTCAAGAGTCAAGAGTTTTCAACCCTATATCTTCCAAATTAAAGAAATTTCAAACGTACACTATCGTCGGAAGTTATCTATACTGTCAGCGAAAATACTATTAAAAATCATTGCCGACTTTGAAACGAGAATACTCGTTCAAAAGTGGAGCGAGAAACTTTTTTAAAAAACTGTTAAGGAAGCTTATTAAATCATGCGTCGAATGAGCTCTAACAGAGGTATTTTTGACCTTTTGAAGAAAATATACCACGTGAGAAGTTTTTAAAAAAATGCAAGAAGTTTTCCAATTTTGTATCTCAAATTCAACTTGTGGCATGACCTAGGAAAGTTGCAGCAAGAATCTCAAATTCATACATGTTCATAACTTGCATAATTTTTAATTGTAAATTTGAAAAATAAACATTTTTTTAGTTTTAAAGATTTACAATTCAAAGTTCTACACTTTATAGAGGTACGTTCACGAACACACTTTTCTTACGGATTTGTCTAAACTTTGACTATAGGTTCTTTGCAATGCTATCTAAACGTTTGCGAAATTTAAAAAATATTGTTTTGTACGGAGCTGAGATAATTAAGATCAAAGTTGAACCCTTATACACGTAAAGCCTATCCCAAGCATAGGAAAATGTTACATTT
>JAUELO010104654.1:0-17751 GCA_032357855.1 Amphibolips quercusostensackenii | reverse complement strand
TAGAACGCCACCTCAAGGTAGGCCTAGTGGCGCCATCTCTTGGTCAGGCCGGAAACTTATCAATCCACCCTCGTATATTGCTGCACACTGGCAGATATTCGCTTCACAAATTGCCTCTTTCTCTCCCTCTGAGGGTATATTCATTTAATATTTTTTCTCTATCTCTGAGAATGTTTCGCTTTTTTATTTGAGGTCGGATGCTCACAGGCGATCTGAGATCTTTCGAGATCTTTTCAATATTTTTTAGCAACATTGTGTTAAAGGCCCAGACAGTCCGTAGCACTGGATAGCTTCCTTACTAGGATATGTGTGGTCTAGGCACGCGCAATCCATTCGTTTAAACTAACCAAGGCTTCTTCGAGGAGTCGACTCGAGTCCAAGTGCTTACCGCTACCTTGGATCCACCGTGTATCCTCTACTTTTAGAATCTGAACTCTCGAGGATGCTGTTCCGGAAGGTCGCGCCCTGAATCACTAAATTCGAGAGAGATCGCGTTTAACCGTACAGGATGACGTCGTCGTCCTGGATAGAGAACCAAACGACAATAGGTTTTCACCCGTGTCCAGAATGGCTCTGGTCCGTTCTCGCCTCGCCAGCGAGCCCCCCAGTGCCGAGTTGGACCTTAGTCGTCCTTTTTATTCCACGCGCGCCACCTTTGCGTCCCGCGTTCCGCGGGTCGACCAACGGACTCGCTGGCCTGTAGTGAGGCGTACTTACGGCTTAGTGCAGAGGTTTGTCTATTGTAAGGGGTGTCACTTGTTTACCTTACAACAGCCCCCGAATTGAAATTGAAATTTTGTTACACTATGCGAAATATCTTGTTTCAATTACAAAGAGAATAGATTCTACTTAAAAATTTCGATTCAAATTCACCTTAATTATGTCTATTTTTCACATTCCTATGTTACCTTATGCCATATACAAAGAGAAAAATTGTCTAGAAATGTTCTTAAGAATTTTAACCATCAGGCTCAATACTCTTGCGTGGTGATCTCCCTGGTGTGGCAGTAAGCTGTTGTTTCTTTCATGATGCCGGTACGTCTTTAGTTTGTTACAGCCTGTCTTCTTTATCATTTTTTTCTTTACCAGTATTCCGAAGTTTTATGCTCCCCGTTTTCGTAATCGGTTTGATCACTTCTGGCGATTTATCTTTGTATGGCAAGCTGTCAGCTACCTCCTTTCTTATTGTTGTTTTTTCGCCCTGCCTCTTTTCTTGGCTTATAGGAACCGCTACTTGCCTTTTTCTCAATGCTATAGAGTGTTTGCCTTCCTTGGATCCATTCTCACGTTGGATTTGCGAGGTGTTCCGTTTTCTTTTTTCCTTTTTCTGTTGTTGCTTATATATGTTTGAGGGTCTCCCTCGTTTCTTTCTTCTTCTTGCACTTTCCTCTATTATCCTTTTCCGAGCTTCTTCCTCCATCTTTTCTCGCTCCTTTTTATCCTCTTTTGGCAACCCTGTGACGATTTTCTGAATCTCTTACCTTCCTTCCTTTCTAGCATGTTACTCTTTCTTCAATACTTCTTAAGATCAAACGCATGGAACTGTCCTCTTTCCTGATTGTCGTCTACATGTTCCAAAATATATGTGTTGCGGGCGGTTTGTTTCTTTGCTTTTGAGGGTTCTCTATATGAAGCTAAGAACTTTGCTACCTTGCCTTCAACTGCGCTGGAGATGTTACATGTTTTAATTAATACCTCGTCACCGACTTGATATTCCTGGTTTATTTTCTCTCTATTTTTAAAGACATTTCGTTTCTCTTCTTTCGTTTGGATCCTGTCTCTTATCAGTCTGACCTGTTCCTCATATTTTTTGGTCTGAGTTGTTGCAGCATGAATTATCCACTTTTTCCAAAAACGTGTTAGTTTTTTCTTTCGCAGCGCAATGTTGAATGTGGATGTCTTACTAAACTTAAAATCAGTTTGATATTGCGATTCTTTAAAGCTTCCTCCCATTTCTTGCTGGTAAATTGTGTTCCTCAGTCAGATACGATACATTTTGTTTGTCCTACCTCTTTCAGGAACTCATTAAGTTTTTGTATGAAGATTGCATTAGTTGCTTTTTTAACCAGGAACAGCTTAATGTACTTGGTAAAGGTGTCCATCATGACTTATACGTGGTGGTAGCCTCGAGTGAATCTTGTCAGCGGTCCAAAAAAGTCAATGGATATTAAATCCAGCGGTTCCAGGGGTACGACTGACTCCATTGTGACAGATTGTTCCATGGTTGATATTTTATTGCGCTGGCAAGAATCACAGGTCTTTAAATTCAACCTCATAATTCTTGCGAGATGGGGATAATAGTAATGTTTATTCAGTATCTTGTGTGTTCTCTTTGGGCCTATGTGTCCATACGCCTCATGGCATTCCCAGATTAGTTTTTCCAATATTTTATCTAGTGAGAAAATCCTTAGTCCTTCCTTTGATTTATGAAAAACTATATCCTTTTCTATTGTATATCTTTCCTCTGAATGTTTCTTTGTTTCCATATTCTTTATTAGGTCTTGTATCTTCTAACCTTCTTGCTGTTTTGTCTTTAGATTGAGCAAGTCTTTTCGGAGTATCCTTAAGCATTTATATTGGAGGTGTTGAATAAGATATTTGATTGATTCTTGATTATTCTCTTTCCGTTCCTCCTCGTACAAATCTTTGGTATCATTCTTATTCTTGCTTATTAACTTTAGAGAAGACTTTTTTCTCAGTCCTGTAAAGATTATCTCCTTTCCTTCTAGATTTACTAAGCTCTTGAATTTTTCTAATAAGTCAATTCCAAAAATGCATGGTCTAAATAAACCTGGTACGATGAGAAATGCTACACTTACGTCTTTTTTAGGTAAAGACACGTTTGAAAGAATTTTGTTTTTTATCTTTGTTACTTTGCTTCCTACTAGACCTTTCACTGCTACGCCTGCGATTGGTTGTGTAGGATAGTTTTGAAAGGCTTTCTCGATTTGCTTGAAAAATTCCTCCAAGAGACATGTTATCTCTGCACTAGTGTCTATCATGGCCCTCGTGGTAAGTCCTTCTAATAGTATCTTGACAATATAGCACTTAGGTCTTAATTTTGTTGTGGTCCGACCTCTATCTTCCACTAGATCTTACCTGGGATCATATAATCCATTCATCTCGTAGGTGCATGTTTTATCAGTTTTTTTAATGAATTTTTCTTCCGCCGCGTCTCCATCACAGTTTTCACCTAAGATTACGGCTCGATTTAGTTTCCCGACTAAGTAGTAGTGTGTTCTTCTTCTGGGATAAGATTTTCATGAATTTCGACTTTGATATTTCTTATTTTGTAAGAAATTTGCTATGTATTTCTTCAGATAGTTTTGTCCTAATATTTCCCCTCTCCCCCTGGACATTGTAAACATTGACTTGCGTTAGGCTGTGCGGCTCTTCCATACGTCAGTTAAGCTGCTGTAGTGTTTAGGCCTCTCTCTCTATCATATTTGCCAGATATTCCTTCAATTTTCACTATTGATATTTTTCTTTATTCTCGTCTCTTAATTTTCCATCCTTCTTAAATTGACTTGTCCAATTTTATCGAAAGTTTTTTAATAAGTCAATAAGCTCTTCCATTAGTGTTATACTTCTGCCATTGATGGCATATTTGATCTCTTCATTGAAATGACGTGAGAGGTTTTTGTATTATCTCACGTTCCATCATGGGCGGGTTTAGTTTTCGCGCCTCTACATATATGTTTATTGCGTATTCGGTTCTAGAATTATCTTTGCTGGGTAGATAACTTCCAAATTATATCTTTCTTTTAATTTCTTATTGTACTGATTGTTCCCAGTACCTTTTCAATAATTAATTCTTAAAGCCTGATAGAGTTCTTACGTCCTTTTTTACGATCTGCTACCAATTTGTGGCTTGATTGTGGCTTGATTGAGCTCTTTTATCAGGTAATGAACTTTGTTGTCGGTCGGCTTAACTGCTTCCCAGTATTAACTTGGCTCATTGATAAAAGTAATCGGGCTTGTTTCGCCCTTATATTCCGGTAGCACATATTGTAGTTGTGTTCTTTGGTAATTTTCCTCTCTTTTAAAGCTTCGTGGACTGTTGTTGGCTGGTCGTTGGTCCTCCTCGAAGTTGACTTCCACTGGTTGATTTCGCCATTGACGATTCGGTTGTAATATTGAATTTATCTCTTCCTTTATCAGGTTGAATTTTTTTGCAGACATAAGACCCTGTCTATTTCCTTCTCATCAATTTTTTTCATCTTATCCTGCATTTTTTATGGATCTTTTCTTCCAAATAGTTTATTAAACGAGCTATCGCCTGGAGTAATATTTTTTCATGTTTTTCTCTGTTTATTTCACCTCGGTTTTCATCTTCATTGTTTTCTATCTCTTTGTTCGTAGATTTCCTTGTGCGTGCTCTACCTATTTTTGACACTTTTCACTTTCACTTTTCCTTATAGTTTTTTCTTTTTAAATTGTCTTTTTATAGAAATTCGATAATTTTTACTGTTTTTCTAAAATTTTTCTTTTTCTTTAAAGAAACAAAATATTGTCACTCCTTTTTCTACTCTCGTGTCCCGCGTTTGGGTTCCAATAAAAAGTCGATGAGCCTTCACAATATATTTGTATTTGTCAGAGATCGCACATGAGAGAAGGTGTGAGGAATTTAATACACTTTTTATTAACTTACATAAGGATTTATTTATCCATTGAAGTAAAATTACATAAAACACGTAGAGTACAAAATTATACGTAAATTCCGGCGCTATTATATGGTTACAATTCTACTCGTACTAAATATCGATACGTGTCGCTTATAATTGGCTTATACAAAATATATAATGATCTCTTTGTACATATATGTGGTCTCTAGCAACATCTTTATTTTATTTGTTGCTCATAGGTAAATTCGCTGGCAGATATTCGCTTTGTTAATTTTTTCTTTCTCTCCCTCAGGGAGTGCATTTTTTTAATAATTTTTCTACATCCCTGAAAATGTTTCACTTTTTTATTTGAGGTCGGATGCTCACAGGCAATCTAAAATCTCACGAGATATTTTAAATATTTTTTAGCAACAGCGTGCTCGTGGCCCAGGAAGTCCGTAGCACTGGATAGTTTCCTCACTAGGATATGTGTGGTTTAGGCACGCGCAATCAATTCGTTTAAACTAACCAAGGCTTCTTCGAGGAGTTCGCGTGGGTCCAAGTGCTTACCGCTACCTTGGATCCACCGTGTAACCTCTACTTTCAGATCCTGGACTCTCGAGGATGCTGCCCCAAAAGACCGCGCCCTGAATAACTAGATTCGAGAGAGAAAGCGCTCTTTAACCTTACAGGACGACGTCGTCGTCCGGGAAGGAGAACCAAACGACACCAGGTTTTCACCCGTGTCCAGGATGGCTCTGGACCACTCTCGCCTCGCCAGCGAGCCCCCCAGTGCTGAGTTGGACCTCAGTCGTCCTTTTCATCCTGCGCGCGCCACCCTCGCGTCCCACGTTCCGCGGGTCAACCAACGGACTCGCTGCGCCTGTACTGAGGCCTACTCACCGCTTAGTGCAGAGGGTATCCCATTGTAAGGAGTGTCATTCGTTTACCTTGCAAACAATAACATTAATTTTTTGATAACATAAAAATACCTCAAATCGTCTTAGTCTACCTTAAAACAAAGATCGAGATTTAAAAAAAAGCGCTGGATCTTATTTGTTAGAATTACCTTCATTACACATTAAAAAGCATTCTAGAGTATCCTGTCCCAACAGTATATGCATTGTAATTAAAAACTTGAAAATGAACAGTTTACCTATTTTTTATTCCGCGTTTAATTGTAAATAAGCCATATACATATTATTCAAAATATATTAAACTCTTTTTTTTTATATTCCTTATTCCTATTTTAACTGTTTTCCCTACTTCTAACGGGCGTGCAACCCGAGATTTATCTTCATAACCACGAATTCTAAAAGCACGTATAATAAGCGAGCCTGGTGGTAATCCAAAGATTTTTTTTATAACTCCTATCTAGGCCTGTGAATTTTTTGTAAGAAAATATAAAAATGGATGAATTTTAATACTTCAAGTATAAGTACTGAATTAATCAACAGTATACTAATTGAATTAGAAATTCAGTGTCTGAAATCATATTGTAATACGAGTATCTTTTCATTTCATTAATAAAATAGTAAAAAAATTAGTAGCTTATTTTACTAACGTCTAATTACTAATAAAATTTGGGAACTTTCCATCTCGACTTGTTTTTGATATAAAATAATAATAGATGTGCAGTGTAAACTCAGTGTGTGTCAGGTGTACAATTGTATCTGATTAAATTTAAATGATTTTTATTCAGTCACTGTCAATGTTTTATTTGAAATGACACCATTGAATGACAAACTATAAGCTTAGAATTCACAATTTGCACTACAAAGTCACATTTAAATTAGAAAATACTATACTAAAAACTCAAAGAAAGTTGTGAATCGCAAAATTAATAACGTAGTTGAAAATATTTACGAATTACGTCATATTTCCAATTATAAAAAGCATCGTCTATTTAGAAATATTAATGAAGATTCTTTACATTTTTTCTTTGCCAGTATGGTTACTTGAAATTTTTGTTAAAACCACTAATCTTTGTACGACATAATTTATGCGACCTTTACATACATAAATATTATTTTCATCAAATTATAGATATGTGTATCGACTCTTGAGAAAGACCCGCAATGTGCTTGAAACATTGATACTTTTTTAAAGAAATAAATATGTTTTTCAAATGCTTATTTCGAAAGTCTCTATTTGGACTTGATCATTGACCGTAAGAACGAATATATTTGGTGAAATTTGCTGAAATACTTATTGAAATTTAAAAACAGTCGAAGGAAGGAAAAACAGTTTTGGTACTGCCTTATCTATAATTTTTTTGTATATTGTAATATAACCAATAAATATTCTGCCATATACTTACATATATTTATACTGGTCGCTATTTGTTTAGTCATTCAAAATTATTTCATATCCTGACAGATGGGAGGAGTAAAGTTTGCTTTTCTAAAATGCTTGCATTTCAAAACTTTATTTTGTGCAGGCTTAGTAAAAGGTTTCGATACCGGTTGTGTATGCATAAAACCAAATATCCTGAGGTATATGGAGTACTGATGTTCACATTTAAAAAAGTTGTGAATATTGACACGCGTTACAGTACAGCATTATAAAATCAGTCCATGAATCTAGGGTCGTGGTTTATAATTTTTTGTTGTGCTTGACCAAGAATCCAACTTTAGAAATAAAAAAAGGAAACGGGTCACTATAATTAGTGATTATTTGAGTATTTATGATTAAACTTATTTGGTGATTATTAAATCCCGGGTCTGTTGATAGTGGCGTAAGTACGAAAGATATGCTGAAAGTTGGTTGTCAATGTTATTTGTAAAACTTGTCTTTTTAATTACACATCTTTAATTGCGACGGAATTTTTCTTCTTCAAACATTCATATAGATGTAGAGCTATAAGCTGTTGTAAAGTAAATTCAAAACTTTTACTTCTACTGAAATACAACATTGCTACTAATCAGAAATTTTATTTCATAGCAATGCACTTGCTGCCAGTTCAAAGTCCTTCAAACTCTTACGCGATATTAAATAATTTAATACTGCATCGTATTTTCTAAAATGTAAAATTAATTTAGATTGGCACGTTTTTGCTAAGTTTTATATTTACGATAAAAATCATGCGCCTGGCAGTCATCCAAAATCCTGAAAAGCTGGCTAAAATTGTAGAAAAAAAGTTTCGAAATGTAAAAAATGATATAACAAGGATGATCAAGAATTTTTTTAAATTAATAAACTGTAAAAAAATGATATTTTTAATTTACACTTTCAATATTCTAAACTGCCTGAAAATAAACAATGAAAAGACCTCATATAAAATCATTTTTACTATATTTTAAAAGATGTTATAATAAATGTACCACAAAAATTATAAGAAGAATATATATACTGTATATACTGTTACTATCATATTTAAACTAACAGATAACGATGATAAAAATTAAATTTTTTCGCAAAATTTATCTTTTCTTTATATAGCTTCGAACGTCAGATACCCCTAACAATTTTTTATTGTTAATGAATGTCTTGTCGGGAACCTTCTAGAACCTCCTGCAAAAAGTGCAATGTTTATCAATTACTATTAAGTAATCAATTTGTTTAGGAACTAGCTGCATGTAATGTTAACTTTAAGAAACAAAATAGCAAGTCCAATATGGTGCCAGAAAACTAGAAAAAATGATCCGATATGAATGAAATTTAATGCACAGAAGTTATTTAGGCAGCTGATTTCAACTTTCAAATCTAAATACATTCAGGGAGTTTTAAAACTGTTTCCAAAACACCCCTGTAGTATGACTTTAGTCCAAATTATGAAATTTTCTTAATATTTGAGCCGTTATATTGGATCCGACATTTTAAATATCAAAACTGAAATATTTAATTTAAAATTAGTGACCCAAAAACCATTACAATATGAGCATCATGCAGATCGGATTATTTTCTCAATATGACGTCCTTAGACTTGTTGTACCCACATGGAAAACTTCCTTAAAAAAGCAGGTCTGTCCAAGGCTTAGATCTATGCTCTTTGCGAAAAACCCTGAGACAGACCTTGTTTTTTCAGGGAGTATGCTATGTTTGATAAGGAGGTTTTTGGAAATCGCTTATTTCGAATTCAACTTCCAAAGTTACAAATTCAAAATAACTTATTCAATAGGGTTTCAAAAAATCACAAGCAGACTGCAAGTTAGCAAAATTTTTTCCTTTTTTTCTTTTAAAATAAAATTTTTGTTGTCTAACAGATTTAGCATGTTCAGCCACTTCATTGGTTATTATCCAATTTGGAATCGGGACGGGAACAGCCTACAGCCCGTATAGCGACTAAGAAACAGCCCTCCGTTCGTCTAGTAGCCTACGAACGGATGTTCATTGAGTGTCTTACTCAACGTGGCCACTCCTCTAAGAAATAGGTGTAGGTGACCGTACCCGTGGCACTTTGGCACCCAGGTAGTACAAGGTGTCCTAACGGCCTCTTTAGGATATCGGACAACCTTTCTGCTTGATCAATCTTATCCTGTATGCCGAGCTTTTCAGGCGTGGACCTTTCATTTCCCTAGCTACTCGTGGAAATAAAATGAGTTCTTAAAAAAAAAACACCCAGGGGGAGTCAAAAATGACTTTTCCGGAAAAAGCATCTTTCTCCGTGAAGATAAAAACTACCGAAGGTACCTTAGAACATACTTAAGAATCTGTAAGTAAGGAACCAACTGAAAGATACCCTGGCAATATTAATGCCGAAGAGTCCAACCAATCGGAAAAACCACGATGAGCTAGATTGTCGGGAGCTGCTAGGAAAAGGTTGAGACGCCAATTGTTCAAACAATCAGACGCAACAAATTATCAGCCGGGACTCTAAAAAGGGGTCATTCTGATAGCAGCTCTTCAAATGAAACCATTCAACAAAAACAGATGCAGCTGAGAGATCCAACAGTTTCTTGTAGCCAGCCTCTTAAAAGTAACCTAAAAGTAGCTATAGTCGCCGAGGGGTATCCAGCAACCAAACTCGACGACGAACATCTCAAGATGTGGAGATTTCCACCTAAAAAATAACGCGCTTATGAATATCTGTTATAAGAAAGTATCTCGAACTCAGCCCATTGAAGCTATCAGCAGGTTACAACCTTGGCCGGGGTCAAAGATCAAAGTGATCGACAGCAAAGGGCTCCCAAGTTCAGTAAAGCTGCAGGATTAGATTCCTAGTGTATCCGTGAAACCAACAGAAGTACCCCTAAGGATAGCAATTCAAAACTCAACCATTAAAACATGAGAGTGGAAGATTTCCGCTGCCAACGCGAGTAGCTAACATACCTAACTGATAATAACTGCAGAGCCAGGAGTAGTCAAGAGTCTGACGAAGATCGATTGCAGGCCTCACTATGAGTTAAAAAGGATCAATATTCGGATCCTCTGTGAACCCTAAGCTACACCCGTAGATGGAGCCCCGAACTTGACTTTGGAAAAGGTAGAGGAAACAACTAGAGGCTAAAATGGACACCAAATGGCTGCCTTCCAGTTTATATTCCGTCACTATGCTAAAGGAGCGTCTGCTATCTTAAGCAGACCTTTGACAGCGAAATACAAAGCTTTTACCCTAATACAAAAACCTTGAGCCTACAAGTCGAAAGTTAAAGGATTAAGTAACAAAAGCGGACCACTTGTTTATGATAGTTCCGTAGAAACACCTAGGGTAGCACTTTATGTCAGAGGCGATATTAAATTTATAGGATAACCTAGGCTCTTTTCTACAGACTTGTAGCCAATAAAGCTCGAGCGTTATTTAGGGAGCAGGCGCTAACCTATGGTGATTTCCATAGCATACTCACCATTTGACAGCCTGGACCCATCATTTGCGGAATGGCAAAATCTGGTGGACTATTGTAATGTTTGAGGATGGTATATACGCATCGGATGTGATGCTAACGCACATTATTCGACTTACGGTAGTAAGATCACCAACCACAAGGGTGATTCTTTATCAGAAAACCTTCTAACTACTGAGTTAACTTTATTGAGCCGGCGTAATACACCTACTTTCGTGTCATCTAGATGTCGCGACAATATGACAATACAATAAATAAAACCACAAATAAAACACTTTTAAATTTGAAGATTATTTGTAGTATTTAATAGGATTTTAGTTATATAAAATAAAGTGAAAATGAATATTATAGACCTAAGACTACAAAAAATGTAAAGGGAAAATTTTGGAAAAAGGCGACCAAAAGAATGAGAGCAGCGTTAAGTGGAGAGGGGACAAAGGCTCAACGGGGGAAATGATAAAGTCTTGACTATTCTATACATTCATTTATAAGAATGCAGAAGAAAACTTACCTAATGTAGTTTACATGATTAAATGTCCAGGCTGTACAAAAAATTATATTGAAGATATCTTTAGAAGATTAAAGACACGCATAGCTGAGCACAAAAGAGATTGCTCGTTTTAGCATGTTGCTTTTCAGTTAGCTCAACCTCCATTTTCTACGCAGGGGGTGAACAGTTTTTTGCATTTTTACGTAATTAATATTATATTGAAATAATTACATTCTATACCTCAGAAATCTAATATTATTAAACTTTTATTCTATGAAACAAGTAATTTGGTATCTACGTCTACTTTTGATTATTTTCAACTAGCGTTTTCAATTTTTTTAAATTATCTCAAAAATTTTTTTAAGTTTCTCTTTTGCTCGTGGTATTTAATTTTAGCATACAGCAAAAACTTTTTTGATTTTAGCCTTGAACAATACACAAATCCTCATTGAGATGTCAGATAAAATTGATACTTTTATTTGTTAGTGAATTTTCTATTTCACCTTAATTCTCTTTAAATAGTGTAGATTAATGAGATTCGAAGTTGATGAACTATTTTGGAAGGGATTATCCTAAGAAAATCCTTAAGTATTTCATGTTAACTGATTTAATTTTTTTGTGATTTTGGCATAGATATTACATAAACATTTCTTAAGAGAACCATTTATATTTAATTTTTTCTAACTGTGAAATACGCTAAGGCATCTATGTCCATCTCAAAACGATAATTAGAGATTTAAAAACAACTGCTAGATATTACTTGCTTATTGTACCCTTAGATACACAGTAAAAAGCATATTTAATAATCCTGTGATCGCACAGCAGACTGAGCGAGAATAATATAAGCGCATGCGCAATTAAAAAAAATTGTTCTCTCAGACAGTTGTTGCAAAAAATAACATGTGATACACGTGCGCACAGGCAATTGCTACTTGTTTGATTGCAGCATTTAGCTTCAGCTTTTTGGATTCTTCTACGTTTTCGCACTTGCTTCGCTCGTGCTTTGAACTACCTGCTCATGATGCCTATTTTGCGCATTTATGTTACAAGTAGCTGTTTTTAACTGCGCGTATGTGAGAACTGCACTTAGCAGGTGATATTTTGTACTACTGAGTTGACTTTTTACATCTTTTCTAGTAAACTATATGATGAGATATTATTAAAAGCTCTCATATAAGCTTAAATATAAAAGCCATCTTAGCTTGACTTGATAAATGGGCCCGCATCAGATCATTAATCAATCATTTCTGATGGCCGTTTAAAATTCTTTTGACTTCTGTTATATTTTTTGTTTGCAAGCAATATATTGTAATTAGCAACTTTTAATATAAAGTTTCACGATAGAAAATTCCGAAATTTAATTGTAAATGACCCATATATTGTGTCAAATATATTAAAAATTCAACCCCTTTTCATTCATGGTGATGGTGGCGGCCTGGTGGTGGTGATGGTGGTGGTGATGGTGTTGGTGAAAATAATGGTGATAATGGATGTTCAATTTCGTTTAATGAAGCAGGAATTATTGTTGCTTCAACAGTATGCTCAGGCGTCAGTCCATAAGGAATATGAACATAAGAGTCAAGTGTAAATGCAGTGTTATTAACCATGTTTATTAGAACCTGGTGGCGCTGGAAATCAATCATTGGTCGAATTAGCCCATCTATGACTACTCCAATGATGTGATCCATTCCATTTAGTTGTCTTATTCCTAAGGTAACTGTTGATCCTACTCTTAGTAGATGTTCTTGATTAGCTACATCTATGTAAGCACAAAGTTTGATATTGAGTGAAGGCTCCGGATATATATGTGCTTTTCCCCTTCCTAGCCACGCTTGTGAACTTTCTGTAATAAGACATAGAAATAAATAAATTAAAATACTTTAAATATGAATAGCTTAATAGTAAAGAGCATGCAGTACATAGAAAAAAAAATCTTTCTGCTGCGCAAGTCAAGGGGCTACTCAATACAGAATCTGGAAATCTAAAAACTGTGAATGCGGCAATCTGTATGGAACTTTTATAGGGATTTTTTTAAATCTTGTTGAGATTGCCGGGACTTCCAAGATTTTCGACCCTGCTAGCAATCAGAACTCAGATCGAATTTTTTCGGGATGGGCTAAACTCGTCGGCTTACGAATTCAATCAATGCGGTGGTTCGTTCAACGCCTTGGAGCGTGTGTAGAAATGCTCCGCACCACCTCATGTCTGTCCACACTTAGCCAAAAGTATCAAAGATTTCTACACGCATGTTAGATTGCTGAGATTTTTAAGAGTTCTCCTAAGATTTCCTGCGCAGCAATATAAGATTTCTCGATTCCAAGCTTTTTGCATGACTCGCAAATATGGGTTTATCTAGAGCGCGCGTTTATCAGATCCCGCGATTTGCGCTCGGTCTGTGTACTTGTTTACGTTTATACATAGACCTTTTAAAATAAAAGTCAAGCGATTGACATATGTAATTTTTTTTTAATAAAGCAATAACGCCTAACACTTGAGGTATTAGGCGTTTTTATGTTAATTTGAAACATTTTTCTTCTTTTTTGGGCCTTGAAACTGTGTGCAAAAGTCAATGAAAGCGAAAATTACTTAAGAAACTTATTATGTTCACAGGCAACAACAATCACAATGACACTGAAGATGACACCCAAGTGAAATCTATTTTTTTCAATCAGTGAGTCTGAAAACGTCGAGATTGGTTGAAATCCGAAAAAGACGGTTTTCAAATAATACGAATACCTTTCCATTGAGATTAAAAAACATTAAAGGAATTAGTTTTAACATGAATAAGGTAATGTAAAACAAAATGAATGTATTCCCAGTGATAACTCTGAAAATAATTGTTTAAATTGTTCTAATTGTTCTTGTTGAGATACCTGGACTATTCAATTTTTTAATGGATTCTCTAAAGTTCACTTGAAAAGAAAAATGATTTATAAAAAGCAATGCCGAATACAAACCAAACTGACTAATACATTCATTATGTAAACATAGTTTGGAGGAATGTACATTTTTAAATGACGTCAGGAATCCTTAAGAAAAAGATTCCTTGATTTAGTGAAAATTTCTCTGTATCAAAGAATAATATTCATTGGCTACTCATGTTTTCAGAGAGAACTATCACTAAACCTGCCTCCTGTTTGCCATGTACACTATGTGAGAATTTTTTTTCAGATGGAGATATTGATATAATTATTCTTGACTTAAATAATTTCGAATAAGAAATAATATTTATAAATGCACGATAAGCAATAGTTATTATTATATTTACCAATATAATTAAGGAATACAGCTGAACTTAAGAACAATGTAATAGTAAGAATCTTCATATTCTCTAAATAGAAGTAACTGACACAGTGGCTACAGTGCATAGGTGTGATTTACACCTATACTGGGAGTAGTTCTACTAGGAGCCGGTATCATTTTCATAGATGGCAGTCATTCCCAGTAAGACTCTGCGGTGGTTGTTTAACCTATTTTATTATAAATATATATATATATATATATATTTGTTTTTGTGTGTATGCGTGTGTATGTATGTATGAATATATATACATCTCACTATCTGATTCGTCATCAGTTATACACCCAAGAAACAAAATATGATAAAGCTATTTAAAGTAATAATGTCAGCGTAAAAAGTAATAGATTTTGACGCAGATACGAGTATAAACAGGCATTGTTATACGGCATTATGAAATGACTTAAACTTATTTTGACAAATTTTCAAATTCGATTAGATGCAGATTTTTCGCAGTGTTCTCAGGATTTTTCTATCACATGAAAAACGTCAGAGTTTTATTTTGAACATTTTATTTTACAGGCAAAATACTTCATAGATAATAACTTGTCTCACCTGAAAGTCTTATTAGTTTATTTGCTTTATCTTTAAATATTTCCCAACTGAGTTAGATAACAAGTACAGTCCTGTCCGCCTTGAAGGCTATAATTTATGCGTATTTTGCTTAAGTCGAGTAAAAAGCAATTACTGAACATAAATTGCACATTTTTTTCGTATTTATGACACCTAACATATTGTGCATCGTCTTGACAAAATTAACCAAAATTTTAAGCAATCTAAGATACATTTTATAAGCTGTAGAATAATTTTTTATATAATGCTTTGCTACTTCGTATTACTGAAAAGCTACTTAGGAATTTTTACTGAAAGTGGACTACCCTCCAAGCCTAAAATAAGGCCAGTTTCTGGAGTTACCTCACACTGGCCTTGGCTCTCAATAGTTCGCCTCCAAACGTAAACAGTCTAGTGGTCACACATAAGTGACAGCCGTCTCTCACCCCGAGAGCTGTGAAACTTGGTGGACCATCAGTTCAGGAAAAGAATTAAACGGAGCGGAATTCTATCGAGCTTGGAGCGTACTAAACCCCACACTAAGAGATAAAGACGGACAAACTTTAAACCGTAGTAACTGCTTACTTTTGCTGAATTAAATGTTTTAACTTTAGGATATGGGAAAGAAAGAAGTAGACATTATACATTTAGAGCATTTATATGAAATTTTAATTCCTTCCAGTAATATTTATGATGGGGAAAACCGAAAAAATTATTGTCTATTTTAGTTCCTGAATCTTTAATCTATCACATGATAAGGTGAAGTTACCTATCATTAGACAAATTTTAAGGGAGCTTTGAGATTTTTAATAATTTTTGAACGATAGTAGAATATATTTTCAAGATGTTTATATCAATGAATGGGATAATGTATGTCCCTGTTGTGGAACAGCAAAAAAATGTGTTTTTTTATATTAATGTGATTTCATTTATATATATTTTTTATGCTATATCGAACTCAATAGTTCAATAAACTTTCGTTTCAATCGTTGATAGAGATAAATAAATCAAATAAAAGCTTTCGTTAAAATTTACAAACCTAACCTATAAAGAAGTAGTTTTCGTGAACTAAGTGTATGAAATTTAATTTTTTTAGATGTTTGTTATAGGGAATGAATTTTCACTTAGGCTAAGTATCCTTCTTGTTTTTTTATTCTATTGCTGTTAATAACAGCTTTATGTATTTTAGTGAATATTCATCCTTTTTGGTAGAAAATCAATCTTCTTGGTTAAAAACTTATATTTTCGCTTGAAAATTCAACAGTTTTAAATTTCTTTTGTCTATTGACTAAAAAGTATTTTTGATTTGAGAAAGCAGCTATTATTGGAAATTTGGCTTTTTTGGTTTAATTAAACTGTTTTTGTTTTAAAGTAAAATATTTTTTTATTGAAATTGTAATTTTATTACATTATTCGTTGAGAATTCATCTATTTTGTTAAAAATTCAACTACTTGGTTAAAAGTTAAACTCTTGTTAAAAATAATTTTTTTTCGTTAAAAATTTATTATTTTAGTTAAAAATCCATTTTTGGTTAGAGGTTTAGCTATCTTGTTAAAAATCAATTGTTCGAACTGAAAATTTAACTATTCCAGTTATAAATTTTACTATTTTGCTAAAAATTATTTTCTGTTTCTGGTTTAAAACTAGTTTTTTAAAACAGAAAATTATACTATTTGGTTGGTAATTGATATTTTTCATTTAAAAATTTTACTATTTGTTGAAAAATTTATGTACTTTGTAGAAAATTTGTCCTTTGTGTAGATAATTATTCTTTGTGGTTGAAAATTCACCTTTTTAATTGAAAATTCGAGAACTCCAATTAGAGATTCACCATGATTTGTTTGGTCGAAAATACATTTTTTTGGCAAAAATATTTTGTTTAACTTACAATTTAGCTATTCTATTTCTAGGTTCAAAATTTATCTGTTTTTTTAATTTAACTATTTGTTCAAAATTTATTATTCTCAGTTGCAAATTAAACAATTTGGTTGCAAATTAATATATTGTGTTGAAAATTTGTATTTTTTTGTAAAAAATTAATCTTCATGGTTCAATATTTATCTTTTTGGTTCGAAATTCGAACATTTCATTTTAAGATTCATCATTTTAGTTGAAAATTTATCTTTTTGGTTTGAAATTAAATTATTTTAGCTGAAGGTTCATCATTATGTTTGAAAATTCATGACTTTGGTGGAAAATTGAACTATTTTGTTGAAAATATGCTTTTTTTTAAATCAATTTGTTTTACTCTGAAGGTAACGAATATAAAATTATAAAGTAAAATGAGCTATATAATTATAATTAAAAAACACTTCTTATTGCCTACGTACCTCTGTTCCATAAACAGGAGCAAACGTTGAAAACCTGTCCGTCGATATAAAACACCCATGATTCTCCGTTCCACAAATACGGACCGTGTTAAAAAGGGTGTGCGTATTATTATTATTGCTTTTATTATTAATAATATTAAACCATTAAGCCTTTTTCTTTTGAGCAAGGAAAGGTGAGGAAGGGAGTACTTTAGGGGGCGGGGTAATTTTTATAAATTTTAAAAATTGATCTAGCAACACTGTTCTAATCCAAGTACTGATTAATCTTTCTAACCATCACGCTAAGTGAAGAGCCTCACAGATTCATCACGTAAAGCTCCCCACTTGGGCCCATTAGAATCCAAGGTCTTTTGTTTCAGGCGTCATTTATTCCACTGGTACACCTCTTTACGCATTTCTTATATACTATTTGTCGCCCCACTTTCCTATCTTGGCACAGCTCTCTCGCTTCCTTCACGTCCATGCATTTTCTCATGCAAGATCTGTGTTTCTATGGCTCTTATGTCCTTTCGAATTAGGGTCTCATTCACATATGCTCAACATTCTTTTTTTGGTCTGCCTCTGGGCTCATTGCCATCAACTTTACCTTGATACACTTGTTTCGTTAGTCGTTCATCGTTCATTCTCTCGATGTGCCCAAACCATCTTAACGCATTTCTTTCACATACGTCAACTAGTGTTTCTGCTACACCA
>JAUELO010104411.1:0-17757 GCA_032357855.1 Amphibolips quercusostensackenii | reverse complement strand
ACTACACTACACTACACTACACTACACTACACTACACTACACTACACTACACTACACTACACTACACTACACTATACACTACACTACACTACACTACACTACACTACACTACACTACACTATATTATATTGTATTGTATTATATTATATTTTTAAATTATTATTTTTATATTAATCAATAATTGATTAATACAATACAACATCTTTAAAATAGAACGCGTTATTTCAAGCCTTGTACTGAGAAAGACAATTATAATAACCAGAGATATAATATCTTTCTTAACAAATTATATACTTGAAGTCATTAAATTTATCTGAATGGTAGGAGCTGTTATTGAAAAAAAATAGAAAAAATACATGAATTGACCTAATTATGGGAGATCGATAAAATTAGGAATCTAATTTTTATTTCTGTTTATTTTAATTTTAAATAAAGAGGTCTTCCTACGTCCTTATGAGTTATAACAGGGCCACTTCCATGAAATTTTCATCCATGGTGACTAATGAAACACCAGTCTAATTATCTGATTATTGTTGATATTCTTGAGAATCTAATGATTTTTTTTAATTAGACCAGTTTAGGACGAAGAACACTAACATAAAAACAAACTATGTAAAATTTCAAACGCTCTCTTAAACACCTTAGCAGAATCTAAAATTATCCAGAAAGTTCTTATCTTCTTTAAAATCTGGTGGTTCATCACAAAAAATACTCATTCTCGGTGTAAAAATTTAAATTATTTTCTTAAATTAAAAATAACAATTTCCGACGAAAAACGCTAAAACAACCTAAAATTTTTAAAAGAAGCTAAATGTAAAAAAGGTTTTAAATTATAATGGTTTTTTTTTTTAAATAACAATTTTCGATTAAAAACAACGTTACCAAAATTTTTTGAAGAGTTATAAATCTTTTGTAAACTCTTATGATTTTTCTCAATATAATGATTTTTGTTCAGAAGTACCTAAATAATACTAAAGTTAAAAATGGTAAATATTTTATGAAACCTAATAATTTTTTCTTATAGAACACAAAAACTTACGTCGGAATGACCAACATAACATATCAGATATTTGTTTAGAAATGTACATTTTTTTTAAATCTAGGGTAAGAGCACTTATTCTTGCACTTCACCCCCCACCACAATTGTTAATACCGCTTTTTGATTTCCTAGACAATACCTTCTTTCACCATGCCTTGCATAATTAATCTAATACTACTATCATTTTTACATACAAAGCATATATTTATTATTCAGTACAATGCAGTATATATAAAAAATAAAAGAAATTCACTTTTTTTGTCGTGACAATAATAGGAATGATAACCATGGAGTTCTTGAAAGTTAGAAAAACTCTAAAAACAAATTTTATTATTCCAAATGGAAAAAAGACAAGAAAAATTATAAGAAAGAGGATTTAATGGCCGCTCTCCTTTTTTTTCTTTTTTTAATTTGATAGGCATAGTCCTAGTTTGATCGTTAAATTCTGTTTATTTTTAGAGATTTTATAGGCAAATTTGAATGTTAAAGGTTAAAAAAATTTACTTTGATTAAGTCTGAATTGAATTGTTCAAATTTTCATGAATTTCTTTAAGCTTAGCGATTTTTTGTAAATAATGTTAATACGAGTATAGTCTGAAACTGCTCAAGAATTTGATATCTCATACGAATTACAATGATTTCTGTTTCACAATAGCAATGTGTATAATGCTAACGTGATCTTTAATTATTTAAAAGTGATGAACCTTCAAGATCTTCAAAAACCATTGAAAAGTTTTTTTTCAACGTCAAGTATGGGTAAAAAACGCTAGAAAAGCCGCAAAAGGTAAATTTTTGACAAATTTTTAACCTTCAAAATTTAATTTATGTGAAGTTAGCACAACATTTCTTCTACCATTCGTTTGGATGTCGTTTGGATGCGTGTGGAAGCTCACTTTTGATGTTTGGACTTATACAATTTCCAAAATGTCTAAAATATCTATAATTTTCGAACATTTTTCAATTTTTTGAAATTTTTGAAATGTTTAAAATGTCTAAAAATTGTCGAAAATGTTTACATTGTCAAAATTTCTTCCATTTTAAATATTCCTGATATTTCTAGAATTTTTTATTTTTCAGAAATTCATAAAATGTTAAAAATTTTTTAAACTTTCATAATATCTCAAATTTTTTTTAAACTATAAAATTTTTAAAAGCTCTAATGATTTCTGAATTTTTATTATCTATATTTGCCATGGATTTTTAATATTTTAGAATTTTGCAAAATTTTCTTAATTTATAGAAAAATAGAAATAAAGTTTTGAATATATATATATATAAGCAGAAATCATGTCTGTCATGATAAATGTCTAAAATTAAACATTTTTTCAGCACACATCGAAAGAGTCTCCTTTTTCCCTTTTGCTTCATAATATGCTTTTTTCAAAAATAATATGATACACAGTACAGTAGTAACAGTAGAATTTTATAAATTAAAAAAAATTTCAGACGATCATATAATATAATTTTAGAAACTTTTAACTGTTTAGAAATTTTGATCATTTTACTAATATAAATAATTTTTGGAATTTTGAGATATATTAGACATTATCGAAATTTCGGAAATTTTGGTAATTTTTATAGATTTTCGAAATTGAAAACGTTTTGATAATTTTACAAGTTTTCAACAGCTTAGAAATTTTAATTATTTTATCAATTTTAATAATTTTAGAAATGTTGAGAATTTTAGATATTATAGACATTTTGGAAATTTAGGAATTTCAGAAATTTAAGTAATTTTAGAAATTTCGTAAATTTGAGACAATTCTATAATATTAGAAATTTGGACAATATCATAAATTAGAACATTTTAAAAATTTAAAAAATTTTGATCATTTAAAAAATTTGGAACATTCTAGAAATTTTGAAAATTTTAGACATTTAAAAAACTTTAAAAATTAAAGAATTTTGAACATTAATTTTAGAAATTTGAATGATTCCGGAAATCTCTAACTTTTCATGAAATTCAGAAATTTAAAAAATTCTGATATGTCTAAAAATTTTTAATATTTTACAAATTTGAAAATTTTTCAATAATTATAAAAAATTTCATACATTTTTTAAAATTTTAGAAAATTAAAAATCGTATAGCATTCTAAAATTTTAATAATTTCAGAAGTTTAAGAAATGTAAGACATTTTCGAAATTTTGAACGTCTGAGGAAGTTTAAAAATTCTTAAAATATACGAAGGTTTTGATAATCCAAAGATTTTCAAAATTTTTGTAAAGTTTTGGTATCTCAGTTTTCGCGACGAGGGTGTCGATTAACTTAAAATGCCTGCTCACAGATGTAGAATGTTTTATCATTTGCGTATGAAGTCACTTTAATTTTGAAAAATAGAACCTTAGCTCTGTTTCATAATAATTAAAAATATTTAAAATCATTTATGTCTTTTAAAATTTCGATATTTTCAATTCTTATTGTCCGGATGCCTGACACAGTATATTATATTTAAAGACACGGCTGACCAAATAAGTTCACTAACATTTGAAAAGGCTTAGCTCTCAAGTATGCTGCTAATGACTTTTTAATTCGATAACTCGCACAATTTCATCTCCAAATGTCGAAAGTAAGCTCACAAACGCATCCATACGACATCCAAAAGATTAGTAGAAAAATAAAAAAAAATAAAATGAACTTTGTTCTGCCGCTTGAAGTTAGCATTCCAATTTTGTGTGCACATAAAAATTCAATGTGGAATGAAGTAAACCAATTTTTGTCGTTGGTCACTTACATAACCTAAAACTGTTGTCAATTAGAATTCTTGATAGAGATTTTTGTTTTACAATACTAATTTTCGGTAAAAAGAACTAATTGAACCTGAAATTTCTGGAGAATTCAAGTCTTCTCTAAATTATTCTGATATTAGATCTATTTTTCAATTAAATAATTATCCTTCGACAAGAAAAAAAGATTTTTTAAAATGCGGTTATACTGTCAACCAGGAAAAATAAATCTCTAATAAAAAATTTAATAGATGATATTTCAACCATGAAAGATTCAAATTATAATTAACAATAGTTGAATATGACGAGAAAAAACGAATTAAAAAAAAAAAGTTAAAACCATAACCAGAAAAGTTTCACTTTTAACTAAACATTTGCATTTCTTGCTAAAAAAGATAACATTTTAAACAAAGTAGTTACATTTCGCACAAAAAAATGACTTTTTAAATTAAATACTTGAATATTCAACTAAAAATGGTATAGTCTAATTTTTAGTTTAGAAAGTGATTCCAGAACGCAAAGAAACGATTGCTTAACAAAATCGTTCAAGTTTAACAAATTGAATCGATTTGCAACAAAAAATAAATTTTTAACTAGAAAATTCAACACTCGACCAAGTCGTTGAATGTTTAACAAAAAGAAGAATTGCAAACCGAGAAGATTAATATTCTACCAAAAAAATACAAGTATGCAGCAAAATATGTACATAAATTTGACATTAAATAGTTCAGTTAATCGGTAAAGAAGTCGAATTACCAACCAAATAATTGAATTTTCAACTGAACAGTAAAATTTTTAAACTAAATGAGATAAATTCCGTGCCAAAAATATGATAGTAGAGTTTTTAATTAAAAACGATGAACTTTTATCCAGTCAAAATAACGAGAAAATGAGAAAACGGTCAAGAGGGTAAATTTTTTTAAAAACAGAAAAAGAATAAGTTTTTCAAAAAAGGCAATAGAAAAACTAGTGTGTAGTCTGGAATATGAAAGTAATTAGAAAATTATTAAGTAATTCTTTTACTGTACCAAATTGGTAACTTAGTTCACGAACGGATCTTAGGGATCAGTATCTTATGATTTTTATTCTTGAACATGATTCATTTATTTTGAAAAAACCTGAGCATAAGAATAAGTTCTGGAAAATGGTAATATTTTCTTAATACTTCTTATCATTTTTCTTTTCAGCATTTTCCTGTATCTTTTAATTTTTTTTTAAATAGTTATATTTTATACCTTATTATGCTATAACATAGATATATTTAAAATCACTCTAAAAAATCAATTATTGATGCAACCAAAGACTTTATTTTACCTTATTACTTACATTTGAGTTATTTTAAATATTGCACGTAAAAACCAATAACGATACTATCTACCCTCTACCGTTTGCAGACGGATTTTTATTAGAGGCGCTTGAATTTCATTAGACTTATAGCCAAGGGAGAGGAAAACTGCAAAAAACCTTTCTCGAGCACAGCTGATAAACGACAGTTACTGGTTGCTGGTTACGGCAATTATTCGTATGGATCAACAGTTACCACCATCTTAATTGGACGTTTGTTTAATCGCTGAAGAGGTCTAACATTCGACACGTCTCCCTCATCCAACTTTATTTTCCTTAATCCATTTACCTGTAAAAATACGAATACAAAACAATAGTATTAAATAATATATCAAACTTATTTTCGTTTATATTCTTAAAAAATATAGATTTTTACCAGGCCGCCGGTAACAACGTAAATATTATCATCTATGAGCCAAGTTACAGATTCCGTGCAAGGTGCATAATCTAAAGAGCCGTCGTAATATGTAAATCTTGTCAGTTTATTAGCCAAATAACTTGTTAAACGAAACGAAGGAATCTCTGTTGATAAACTTGGAGATTGTACTTTATTTAAGTTTTTTTCTAGGTTGTCAAACAAGTGGTCTGGTTTGATATGATCATGCGTGGGATTGACATATTTGCTCTGAAATTTCAAAAATGTGTTATAAACCTAGGATTTGAAAAAACATGATGAGATTTTATGCAATTTTACGGAATTTTATATTTTAAAGGATTTCAAAGACATGATTGAGTAGAATTAAAGAATTTTGTAACCTTTTAAATATTTTAAAGTATTATGAAGAATCATGAGGAATTTAAAAGGTTTATAAAAAATTGCAAGAAATGTTTGATTAATTTCAAAGATTTAAAGAGAAATCAAAGAAAGTTGGAGATTTTTGGGTGTTTATTAAAATTCCAAGAAATTTTTGAGATTCTTGAAAGATTACAAGGAATTGCAAAAGATTTCAAAGGATTTCAAATACCTTGTGATGTTTTTAATAGATGACAAAAATATGTTTTGATTCCAATTTCGAGGGAATTTCAGAGACTTGAATGATTTCACGAGATTTAAAAAAATGGTTATGCATTCAAACAATTTTTTTAGAATTTTGTGAAATGGAACAATTCTACAGAAGCTATAAGGTCTACAGATATTTTTTTAAGATTTTAAGAATTTTTATGAGATAATCAAACCTTTGAATGGTTCCAAGTGTTTTTGAAGGTTTTCGAAATATTGTAAGAAATTTTCAAGGACTTCAGGAAATATTATTACATTCCATAGCATAGCACGAGATTTTGTATGATATTTAAATTAATTTTTAAGAATATGCTAACAATAAGTAACAGGATTTTGTAGTGTTTTCAATATTTAAAGAGATTCTCAGAATTTCGAATAATTTTTTTTTTTTATTAATTTTTAATCCAGCTTCGTGATGTATGTAATTTATTGAATTTTGCTTATTTTCATTAAGTTTCGTTAAAAATTATTCTGATTTTACTAAAATTAATGTGATTTTTTGATTTTTTCCAATTTACTAAGATTATTTTGGATTCGCCTTGAATTGTTGTGTCGTTGTATGAACTTGATTCTTTCAAATGGTTAAAAGAAACATTAGTCACATTACTAAGGCACATGAGTAATTTTTTGTCACTTTTTCTGTCAGAAATAAATAACATTCAGTTAATTTTCCCAAAAGAATAAGTAAGGGAATTTAAAAAATTGAGTGATGTTGCCACCCTGGAGGGAATAGGTGGTAAATACATAACTTTTTCATTATTACTTGTACTTGGTGTTTTTTTAGATGCACGTCATTTGCCTTGCTTTTAAATTCTATTTATCGCAATAAATAAAAAAACCGACGTAAAAATTCGTAAAAGTGAAAGTCAAAATGAATGTAAAAAATATACATAATCGCCCACAGTATTTTCTTACTTTTAGTTTTTGCAATACAATATTTATAAAGTATTTCGTACACATACTACATAGAGACTTACTAAAGTAAATCATTTTAGATAATTAATTTGCAATTCTTACCCTGAGCCGCAGTTTAAATGCTGCCAGACCGCCCTTTTTCTTTTGAGCTTCGTCAAATGATTTAAAATCTGTTTTATAAAAAAACATGTGCAGATCCACATCATACCTGTTAAACAAAAATAAGTATACAAAAATTTAATATCGAATGTATTGTCAGTGTTAGCGACCATAAAGACATGAAGGGAGCATATTTGACTTACATAAAATAGTCTTTCATGTCAGGAGGGCAATTCACCTCAGTCCACTTTTTATTCGTGCGTTTAAAATAAAAATTATTATTAGGATGATGTTTAGTGATCTCTTTATTAATTATTTAGTAAATTTAAATAAGTGAAAGTTTTACTAACTGATCTATGGATGAAATGTTTGAATGATAAAGGAGTGAGATTGTATAATTTTTCGATTGTAATAATAATAAAACACACGTTTGGCTTCCGTTTTCGTTACTGATAGGAAATTTATGGCATTTTTTGTTCCTGTAGTCTTTTTATTATTGAGAAAAGGAAAAAAAAGGTGAGCGCGGTGATAGTGCGGCAAGTGAAAAAGGTAGAGGTATGAGGTTAAGTGAGATTGAAGGGTGTAAATGTAAGTGTGAATCTTGTTGATAATGTAAGATATATAAGAGCTGATTTTGTAGTTAATTTGCTTTTGCGTTGTGTAAGCGAAAAAGTCTTGGGTTGCGAGGAGGTGACGTGTGAAGAAGGTGTGGTGTAAGGTTGCAAGTTTCGCTCAGTGGGCTGAGTAGGATACCTGTTAAAGGAGGTCCAGGCAGAGGGAGGCAAAAGAGTATTTGTAAGCAAGGATAACAGGTCGATGAATAACGTTTGAAAAGTTAGTGGGGATAAAGCAAGTATCAAGGCAAGCTATGAGAGTAGTAATGATAAGCGAAACGAGACGCTGGTTAGGAGCGAAAGAGCCGCTGCGAACACGGAACTCCGAGTGTCGGTTAATAGGCGAGGTAGGCATACGAACCTGCACAAATTAAATAAAACTGCACAGCATCGCATAGTCAGGCTTATCAGTTTTCTTTATGATTGGCAAAAGCGGTTGAGCGCGACAAGCAGCGAGGTAATTGTTAGTGGAGGGGAAAAGTCAGCAGAGAAAAAATGGAAGAAGAAAGAGGGAAATGAAGATGTAGAGGGGGGTAAAATTTTAAATGAAAGACGAAAAGGAAAACGCTGAAAAAAGATAAGAGTAAGAAGGACTTGCTCTGGAAAATTTAAGCAATGTTTGGAGGATTTAAAGCGTAGACGTGTGGGATGCTGAAGAAAATGAAGTGGCGAGGGGGAGCTCAAGACGGAGGTACAAAAAATAAGGAAGAAATATGAAAATTGGGAAGAATTATGTAAAGGCGACAAAGAGAAGGTGTTGAAAAACTGAAAAGTATGAAAAACGGGAGAGAGAATGTATAGAAAATAGAAAAATAAAGATGAATGTAATACAAGAAAAAAAAAGTTAATTAGAAATGAGCGCTAAGGAAGAAAGGCTGAAGTAATAGTGAGTCAGATGTGTGGTGAAATTGCATGTAGAGGATAAGGGTCTACGTAGTTAAAAGCGACGTTGAAGGCTACGTTAATGGAAGAACAAAGAGAATAGAAAAAGATATGACCTGTCAGGAAAGAAAAAGAAAATGGCTTATTGAACGAAGGGCATTAGAGAAAAGAAGGAAAGGTAGCAGGATAATAGGGAGAGATAGAATTTAAATAAACGGAGAGATGTAGATCTATGACGAAGAAATAGAAGAATTAAGAGATTGGCAAACAAGGCAAGGAAAAGAGTAGGAAAAAGAATAAGAAAATAGAAAGAAAACGCATCGTGGTTAACACAATAAAAAAGGGCTAAAGACAAGGACAAATGGAGAGGAGGGAAAGATAGAAACATGAAAGTGGCGTTTTAGAATATCGCAGGATTAAAAAACAAAGATAAGGTTTTTTGGGGGGAATTGACAAAATAGGACGAAATAATAATGAGGAAAACTTGAATGGAAAATAAAGACTAAAAGGGCATAGAAAAATTGTTGCCGAAAACATATGTGTGGAAGATGCAAGCAGCGAGAAAGGATCACGTGAAAGGGCAAGGAATAGGTGTAATGGTGTTGGGGGTAAATAAAGAAGTAGCGGTAGGGGAAGAAAAGGTGAAGTATATGAAAAAAGAGGATAGGACGATGGTGAAAAGAACAAAAGTAGAATAAGTTCCTGTAGATGTTGTTTATGGATCGGGAAAGTAAAAGGCTACTGGACTCATTGGAAGAGATCGGATTGTTTCTTTTGAACGGCAATACCAGAGGGGAGGAAGGAAAAGATTTTGCATATGCGGATATAGTGGAAACCATAATAGATTACATTCTAGCAGGAGAAAGAATAAGCAAGCTGATGGTTAGAATGAAAGTGGACAATGAGGTAGATTTAAAGAAAAAATTGAAAACAAGGATGTCGTAAGTATAGCAGTTGAAGAAGTAGACACACTTCTAGAAAAACTCAAAGGAGTGATTGATAAGGTAAGGAAAAATGTAAGACCATGAGAAAAAGGAAAAAGGATTAGGAGAGGCTGGTAAGATGATGAATTGCAGGGAATGAAAAATAGGATGAAGGAGAATAGAAGAAATAAGAGAAGGAGGTAAATGTAAAAAGAGGAACTCAACGGCAATAAAAAAAGTACTAAAGAATGATAAGAAAAAATATAGAAGGAAAAGGAAAGGTACATGGAAGAGGTAGAGAAAGTGGTAAAGGAAGAGAGGAAGTGGGAAGTGATAAGCCGGGAAAGATGAGGAATAAAGGGCATAAATGAAGAAATCAAGAAAAAAGAGTGGACGCAGTATTTAAAGCGTTATCAGTGGGTGTGCAAAATAGAATAAAGGAAGAAGAAGGAAAAACCGTATTGCTATTGTTGGGCTACGGAGTCAATTTTGGGGATGGAAGGAGCATGAGAGAGTGGATAGTCTACATGAGAGATTTTTGAAATGGGTCATAGGAGTGAGCTAGAGCTGTTCAGGTTATATACTGAGGGAACAAATATATCAGGAAAAAATGATTGTCAGGCAACTGAAAAGAGCATAGAATTCTAAAAAGAAACTGAAAAGGGAAGAGGGAAACAGAATTGCACAAGCGCATGCACGAAAGGTTATGGATAAAGATTGTAGGGGTAACAGGAAACATTCGAAACGGGAAGAGGGGATATGTGTAATGAGGTCTGAGTTTGATATGCAAGTAAAAGGTAGAGAGTGTTAGAAAATGTGGAAAAAGATAATGACAAGGCAAGCAGAAGAAAGATAGGAGAAAATCGCGGATTCAAGGTACAAGAGGAACCAGAGTGCCTAGAAAAGATTGAAAAAGAGAGCAAATGGAATAGAGTAGTGCAATTCAAAATGAAAAAAGTGTAATATCATGCAGGTTCTGGATTAATGATGATGAGAGTTTATGCAGAGTGTGTAGGTATGAGCAGGAAACATGGTTGCATGTGTTAGAGAGGTGTTAAGTTAATAAAGGGGAAGGGGAAGGCATGAAAGAGAGAGTGAAATAAATTTTTAATAGAAAAAGGCAGGGGAAAAATGAATAAAGAAGCTGGAAGATCTCAGAGAGAAAGACAGAGAGAGAGAGAGCTGGTGGCACAAGATAGAAAAAAGCCAAAAAATAACTCCTGATGAAGAATTAGAAAGTAGTATTGCGGATAGAATCCATTCTTCAGATTGGTAATGGTAAAAAAAAACTAAAGGCCTAGGCAAGGTCGCATACGCTTAAAGGTGAATTAGCGAGTAAGATAATTTGCATCAAATAGATGCTGAGATAGTACATATGGGAGTTTTTAAAGAATGCATGTAATGATTGAGTAAAGACCCTCAAACCCATGTAAGGGAAAGATTGTTAGCAACTGAAAAATAATTAAACGCACGTTCATTTTGCCTACTGAAGTCATAAGGTAAAAATATTTTCTAATTATTTACTTTACTCCTTTGGCTATCTACAAGTTTTACAATATTGCATTGTCCTTTTTCAATTACAATAAAAATTTTAAAAATATCGCGTTTATTAATTATTATTTTCTACTTGTTAGTTTTTTTACAAATTTTGAAATTTTTACCATTTTTTGGGCCCAGTGAAATGTTATTTTTCCAAATACGTAACTCCCATGAAAGGGTCCGCCAGTAACCTTTGGAGGTTCTCCGGACCATTCAGCTTTTATTTCCACTGTAGTATAGGAAAAATAAAAGAATTTATAAAATAAAATAAAGTTGAATTAAATCCATAGAATAAAATAATAGACGCCTCATACCAGTGTGACCTGTATTCTTTACGTTTAATTTTGTTGGTAATTTATCAAAGTCTGTAAGTTGCAGTGTTTGATTAATAGTTTGATAATCAGACTTTCCTTTCACTTCCTTAAGAGCTATGGGAGATTGACTTTTCCCATTACATTCTGGAAATTTTTGGCCCCATTTTTTTGCATCTTTATAACTAAATGCGTCTGGAGGAAACAGATAAAAATGTTGAGTCATTGTGAAAAAAGCTGTTATCGAAATCAAACATTTTATTATTTGGATAATTTTGAATTACTAATACTTTTTTAATTAAAAAAAAAAATGTAGGAGTGTTCAAAATCAATGCGAAACCCGCAAAACCCGCAAACGTGCAATAAACTGACAATTAACTTGAAAACCTGAATAGCTTCCTAAATGTTATATTGACGAATCTGAAACTAGAAAATAGTGAAAATTCCTCTCTATATTTTTTATTCAAAATTAAATAAATTTGTCAGAATTTTAAATATTTATAAATATTTTGAGAATTTATAGAAAATTTAAAAATTTTGATACGTGTCTAAAATTTTCACAAAAAATTCCAAAACTTTACTCCTCTAGAAATATTAAAAATTTTTAAAATCTTTAAAAAATTAATTAATTTTTCAAAATTTTCATGAATTTTCAAAAATTTTGGCAAATTTTTTAAATTTTGATTAATTTCCAAAATTTTTCCAAATATTGCAAAATAAGAATAAATTTCCAAAGACTCAAAATTATGATTTATTTCTAAAACTTCGAAAAATTTTATAAATTTGATTAATTTTTACAATTTGGATCAATATCCGTGTCATAATTAAAATGCATAATCTAAAACTATCATATTCACAAACCCGACCCGACCAGATCCGCGCAGGTCAGGTTATTTGTTTCTTTTCACACATCGCAAGTTACAAATGACATGAATATTTTTTGGTTGTTCTAAAAGAAATGATCTAATGTGTTTGAAAGAGATTTAAAAATATCACTTACTCGCTCCTAAAATAAGACTGAAAAGAACAGTCGTTATCAAGTAAAGCTGGTCCATTTTAAAGCTCTGCATACTCTAAAATAATATTAAGTTGAGAATATTACAAGTGTATTTTTAGACGTAAATTTAAACTCTTACTTCTTTCTTAATTTACTTCAAGATTGCGTGGTATGATGAATGAATTGTAAAGTCTACAAATCAGATGCATGTATTTTGAAAAAACGACAATATATAGAGCGAGATTCTTATCTCTTTTATCTTGTTTTTTTCAAAGCTTACTCTGCACGTGATTCTGTTATGAATTTAGTTTTGCACACGTTTTCAAAGTTTGTTGCAGTTAAAATTTAGTGATTACATCAGTAAAGCACACTGGATTTTTAAGTGGGGGAGCACCATACCACCACCCTAACCCCCGGAGGAAAAAATCAGTTTCAATTAATCCTTCACGTACTACATGAAGTAAATTTCTTTACACACTCTATATTTTTTATATACTATTAGGATAAAATAATATTTAAAACTTGAAACTTATTATTATGAAAAAAAATATTTCATATAATATTATTCCTAATTATCATATATTTAAAGAACTAAAATTAAAAACTGTTTCATCATTCTTCCTTTATTGAAAATTTGAATTTAAGATTTTAAAGATATAACTATTAAAAATATAACACTATTTGGCTGTAATATACGTCATAAATAGGTAATGCTTATTCTTGCGTTAGGTCTTAAAATATTTTGACATTTTTAAGATTGGAATGCATATAAATTTTGAAATATTTTTTTGTGAGCCTCTCAATTTTCAATTTCTTAATTTAAACCATAAACATTTCAAAAGTGTACATTGTTTCTAGTACTTTTAGAATTATAAAATTTCCAATTGCATTCAATTAGCTATTCTTCAGTGGTTTCCAATTTTAATTGCACAGTTTGAAGCTGGCCTTTTATTTTATACTGAAGATACCTAAGAACTTAAATATTTATATTTGTCAATTTTTTGTACTGAGAAGATTAAGAATCATAAGATTTTCAGTTTTCCATACCTCGAAGTCAAACTTTTTACGTCTGAAAGCTTTCATAGGAACTTTTTTAAAATTTTTTATGTTTTTTAATTTAAAAGAAACAAACGTGATTATTGTTCAGAGATTTTCTAATTTTTTAGTTTTTAAATTCTCAGTTATTCAATATTGAAAGCACTTCTTTGAAATGTCTACAATTTCAAATACAGTCAAACTCTAATTCATGTCCCCTCGATGAGGATTCTCTGGGAATTGACGTCGCCCTACGATCTAGGGTGAGAGAAGCAGCGATGCCAAAAGTAGAGTTCGTAAGTAGTAATTCAAGCGCTTTACATTACGTCCTAGTTAGGTACCTGCGTCGCGACGTTCCGTTGCAGTTCACTTTCATGCAGCAAGGACACACGTTTGCATAGAGAATAAGCATGATAGCGGAACTACATCAACCAGCAGTGGCGCTATAAAGGCAACTGAAGTCGATCAGACTGATCGTATTATTTCGTGCCATGATGCAACTAATTTCATGCTATTGAATGTGCCTGTGATGCTAAAGGACCGTGACTAATTCAACTAAGTTTGTTTCAAAAACATAAAGTATGCACTTCTAACATCACGTTATTAGTAAGTTATTTAAATAAATTAGCTACTTTTATGATTCAATTTATTTAATTTTTAAAGTAAATTTAAAAAAAAATATTTATCTGTATTATTATTGATAGTATTTATTGATTTTAAATCTACTCGAGCTTTATAGCACATGCGAAATTGAAAAATTTGCAGTCCGTTAGCGTTGGCTTTACTGCTTAAAAAGTTTTGCTGTAAGTTTAAAGGTCCGCGCACAATGCAGCGTTTTGCAACTTCAAAGCGTTAAGTTTTGGCAAGTGTTTTGCAAGGTGTTCCGTTAGAAAATAGTGATGTGCTTTCGGATACTGCTGTTTTAAAAGGGCTCAAGCAAGCGAGACACAAATGTGATTCAGTATCTGGTCCGATTATTTAAAAGAGAGCTCTTATATTAAATGAGATGCGAAACGGTCCGCAAACGTTTTAAGCACATAATCAGGAAAAATGTTTATTTCAACGTGTAACAGCAAACTTTTTTCCTCATTTCTGTTGAATACTTAGCATACCCTTGTCTCCCTATTAAAAAAAAAACAAATATTTTCAAATATTTTCTAATACGCAGAAGAAAACACCGAAAATGGTTTATCATACGCCCCTGACTGATTACATTCCAGTGGACTTCAAATGATAATTGCTGTTGTAAAAAGAAAAAGAGCGAGAAATGTTACGTCTAAATCAATGGTGACCTTTAATTTTAACCCTAAACTTGAAATGCAAGGTAATTTCAAGGTCGCCTGTGTCTTTGTAAATGAGAACCTCTATTTTTAACATTAGCAATCGAAAAAGAGGGAAATTTTACGTTTAAATGATAGATAGATAGGTCATAGATCAGGTGTTACTTTGCAGGTCAGCTTAAGGTCATTCAAACTTGAAGGTACAACTTGAGTTAACGAGACGGCTCCGTATTTTCTCAGGTTTAGGTCATTCTTGGAGTAACTTTCAACGAGAAATCCAACGTGACCTTCAATTTGACCTTAGACTTGGCCTTTACGGTTATTTTAAGGTAAACTGTGTGTATTTTTAAATTAGAACCCTTATTTTTGACATTAGCTATCAAAAGAGTAAGAAACTTAACGTTTTAATACATAATAAATAATGACCTTGAAGGTCAAGTTCAAGCTCAAATTAAAGGTCACAATTAGATTTCTCGTTAAAAGTTACTTCAAGAATGACCTTAACCTAAGTAAATACACACCTGACTTATGATCTGAGTACATGTATTCAAACCTAAAATTTTCTTGCTCTTTCAGCTGCCGATGTCAAAAATAGGGGTTCCTATTAAAAGCCCCAAGTGTAATTCGAAATCACCTCAAATGTCAAGTTCAAAGTTAAATTTGAGGTAACCATGTATTTATGTACAATTCTTCGCTTTAACAATTTCTAATGTCAAAAATAGGGGTTTATATTCAAAAACACAAAGTTGACCTTGAAATAACCTTAAAGGTCAAGTTCAAAGTTGAATAAAAGGTCACCATTGAATTTTTAATTGAACTTTATTCTTAAGATGACCTTGACCTATATAAATAATATTTTATCTGAAAAGTTACTGAGGTATTTACAGACTTTTTGTGTAATCTACACTATAGGCACAGGATGACAGTATGCTCGTTTTTAAAACGTCTTGAGGACTATTTTTACGTATAACACACAAGATATTGCATGTTCTTTCTGGCAATGGAGTTTTGTACTTTGACAAACATGTATTTCAGTGCTTTGTATGCCAAAGTTAAATAATCCAGCGGCCACTTAAAATCAAATGAAAAACTTTGTACAAAAATGGATTTACAAGACAAGACTCCTTAATATTTTTTAAAGTCTGTAACAAATCTAGATAAGTTATTACACGAAAAATCAAAGAGTGTATTTCTCTTGAAGTAAAATAGTTGACTAAAAACAACTCAAATTATACAGGCAGATTGTGGCAAAACTGGCCTTGCAAGACCCAAAATATTTTTTTAATTCTGACAAAAATAACCGGACATTCTTCGTGTGAGTTTTGTATTAATCAGTTTCAAATTATTTTATATAGGAGTGGCTAATTAGTGAGCAGGAATTTAAATAAAAAAGTTAAAAAAATGTTATACATTGAAACTAATTTTCTCTGAGTGTAGATTGAGAGGGCACAGAGCGCTATAAGAAAAAGTCTTATCTGATTGATTGGTAACAGAAAAAAACCAGCTCATGTAGAGTGTTATTATGTTACAAGTCTGACTAATGATTATTAATAATAGAAATGTGTCAGACTATATATACCAATCGCTATCTCATTCAGCGTAATAAATTGTTCCCCTCCGCTCTTTCATCCTGTAAAGTTATTATATAACATGTTCATTTTAACAGTCACCTCCACCAAAATATTATTATTATTATTCACGATTCATGGCTCGAAAGTGAAGCAGTTCAAATCATTTTTTCAATTCATCTATTTCCATATACAAAAAAACACTTTCAGTAACTCGTAAAACTAAACATAACATGCATCTGCCGAATGATTTACTGTTCTATATTGTCTTGTAATGTCATTGAAGAAACTAGCCCAAGCATATGTAGATACAACTCACGACATCAGTTTTTAAATTTCACAATATTGCTTTCTCACTGTTTTGAGTAAAGATAAATATGATACACAATGTATCCCAGACGAAAAAAATCATAAAAAATATAATTTATGCACAAGAAAAAAAATTATGCATAATTTTAATTCGTCTTCTAGGAAAAAAATAAAGAAATGAAATTCATATATAATATTTTTCACTGTGTATAATTTTTCCACTTCAGTTTTTACTTTAATTGAACCAAAATTAAAATGTATAAAGATTAGATGAGCTGAAAATGTATCAAGGAATCAAACTCAATAAGGTAGCCAAATATGAACTACGTTATTAATGGGGGTAGCGCCAAAAACTTCGGTTGATAAAATGGCAAGCAAGGGGGGTGTTTGTTAAAGTTACCTTAGGAACTAATTAACTTTGAAAATTATTTTTATATTTTAAAGTGTACACTCTTTCTTCTATTCACCTATTTGAACCTTTTTTAAAAGTTTTCTTTCTTCCATGTTTTCAAAAAACTTTAAAAAATAATAAAAATGGAAATTATTTTGTTCTCAATGCAGCTAATTTGTCAAAAGGTCATATTTTGCTTGAAAATTGTACTACATTGTTCAACTACATTGTTCAAAATTTATTCTTTTTAGTACAGATTTTTTTTGTTGTGTATACAAAGCCGGTACCGTTAAGAAAAATTGTCGGTACCAGTAAAAAAATTTGTCGGTACCAGTAAAACAAAAATTACCGGTACCAACAATATTTTTCACCCGTTTTTATAAAAAGCATATTTCAAGGATAGAGCTTCGACTGCCAGCAAAAATAATCAACAATTTATTTTTTTTCATGTGTTTAGCGCCACTATTTGATCCTCAATAACAGCTATCTAGCAAGTTGACTTTGCAAACTGAAAAAACATTGGAAAATGTTAGTAATAAAACTAAACTTATTTCTGTGACTAATCACTAAAGACAAATACGGGAGATGCATGGATAGGGGTTTAAAAATCATTGTTTCTCTGACCAGTCACATGGGTGCCTTTCCGACACTACAAAGTGTTAAAAAAGGAAAGGAATTAGATCAACATTATTTCTGTGACCAGTCACAGAGGTGCCTTTCCGCCCCCTACGATCGTTGGAAAAGGGGAGGAAGTTTGACCATGGAAGAAGCCGATAGATAGAGATGC
>JAUELO010104410.1:0-28826 GCA_032357855.1 Amphibolips quercusostensackenii | reverse complement strand
ATGTCAGGTAGCCAGTTTTGCATCCAACAACGACACATTTCCTCATTTTTTATCTCACTTTTTGCATAATCAGACACGTTAACTCTTATGCTTCACTCACGTTATTAACAAAAATGCTAATTACCGATTTTTCAATCAAGAAACTTTGAATTCAATTAAAAAAAAAGGTTTACAATGAGATTTCGGAGCGGAACGGCCTCGTGAACAGGCAGCGCCACGGTCAACATTCAGGACGTTTTCAACTCAGAGATGCAGGGGGCTGTAAATATCTAACATCACGCCTAAATATGTTTCGCTTGTTTTCTATGAGGTTAGAGTTGATTTCAACTCAGAACATTCACAGCACAATCAATATCTGGTGTGGTAGCCATCTTTCACGATTCGCGACTTGTCATGTTCTCTTTGGGTTATTTTTTGTGAATTTATTATTAAAAATAAATGTTGTTAGTAGATTTTTAGTATAATTTCCCTAAGACATTTTCATAACTCTCGCTTTCCTATTTTCATTCATTGACATATAGGGAAAATTCTCAGGTTTCAACAAGTCAGTGATTTCGAATGATTTTATTAACTCAGTATTAACTTATAATAATTTATCACTACGTTTACTCAAAAATAGCTTTTCATTCACATACGTAAGCAAATTAACTTAAATTTTATTACACCTCCACAAAGAAGTCGTTGTTTTGTGGCTGTATAGAGGTACGTAAAGCGGGAAATTTCAGGGTGGTAGAATAACCGTGAAAAATAAAAGAAGGATGAAAAAGGAATGAAGATTTGTGAACGTGATGGGCATTCTAACTTTTAATTTTCCGCAGCTTCATCGCGTAATCCAGCCGAAGAAGCTGGTGATCCCAAGCAATGACAGTTCATGTGCATTCACGTCTTGTAGTTTTGGTCCAGTCTTGGTGTTTAATAATCGCGTTGTTTTATTTTTCAGTTCGCTGATGTTTGCGATCAAAATTTCCTTCGATGAGGATGAAATAAAAAACATATTTTGTTTGTCAGGTGCAAAATCAGCCTTGTTTTGACTTGCCAAACAAATAAATATTTCTTGAAATTTATTTGAATAAACAAGAAAAACCAGTCCTCTGATGAAAATGCCTAATTGAATACAACTCTTAATCAGCAATCCTGCAGAGATTGCTACATCAGTAAATCTCTTATTCCACCTTTTAGGAATAATTCCCAAGTCTTAAAGGCATTGCGAAGCTTACAAACTTTAGACTTTTTTTATTTTATTTTATTCTTCCATTCCGTCTGGAATTTTCACGTATATTCCGACTTATATCGTTTCTTTAGGAAAAACAGTCCCTTTGTCCCACTAACGTACGTCAAGATCATGCAAATGTGTCAACGCAGCTACCCTTCGTACAAGCGTCAATCTAGAAACCGATGCGTAGGTTTTTTTTAGATTATATTAGTTTGTGTCTTTTGAAATCTCGTATTATCAATAGTTTTTTAATTTTTATTTGTCCAGAATTGTTGTTTATTTAGCCGAACACCTATTTTAAGTGAATAATTATATTATGCCTTTTACCGCCTTTGTCACATTTTGTTTGATATGCTAAAAACAAAACTTTGTTGTTTTCCATTGATTTTAACTCATCGTGAATACTTTTTACCAATCCCTTTTTCCATTATATTATGGAGTATCCATACTTACAGTATTCCTATCTACTCCGAGAGACAGACACATTCGTAAAAACTTGTTTTTCGGGTTTAGAGGGTCTCAAAACGCAAACATGTGGTGGCGGATCAAATTTTAGCCAAATGAAATAAAACTGTATTTGATTAACCTGACTTTTTTACAGCGAAATGAAATTTTCTGCTATTTTGACTCATTTTGTTCTATTATTTTCAGAATATTTACACCCATAAATTTTAAGAGTGGATAGTTTAAAAGGCCGTCACGTCGTCCAACGCCAGTGTTGTCGTTTTAAACGTACACTCTAAAAGAGGTTCTTCTAATATAAAAGTTTTGATTTCTACTTGCAGAATTAAGTTCACAGTTCGACTTTGACCCCAACTATAAAGGCGCTCCTAAGCTTATCAAAAATTCGTCCGGCAGATCTCCTTCTTCTATCGAACCTCAACCTGGTAAAACTTCTTATGGCGTACCTCATCATGTCGAAACTCTTTATCGTGAAACTCTTCTCGTCGAAGCTTTTTCTGTGAGACCTCTTCCTGACACACCTATTCCTGTCGGACCTGTTTCCACCAGACGTTTGCCGCTACCCGAGAGGTCAAGAATACACCGACTCGATTTCAATCGATTTAACGGCCTTTATCAAAAAAAAAATGAGTGGTGTTTTTTATCCAGCGATAGGATTCGAAAGAGAGGTTAACGCACTATTATCTAATGGTTACATCTTTGGCAGATTTAATAGTCGTGAAAATATGCTGATGGGGCTATATACATTTAGTGATTATTATAAAGGTTACGTTCGAGTTAAAATTCCCTTGGAAGACGACACATTTGGCAGACCTGTAATAATGGACCCAACAGAAAATGAAGTATATCGTGAATTTCAAAAATGCACATTCCCTAGAAAGAAAAGCGAAAAACGTGTTTCGAAAAATCAATAGTAAGTCAAGAATGTAGATAATCGACAAACTCAGAAAGAAATATTTCTACCCCTTTTCACATTTAAGTACGTATATATTTAAACCCGATCTCTCTGTATTGTGATTCTTGTTAGTGTATTCTTCACAGGAGAGGCAAGAAGCAAAACTGAAAAGCATACAATAAAAAGCTAAACACATTAAAGGTACGCACGCACCTTCAACTTAAAGTACCCTGGGAATTTTATTAAAGTCGTTCCTAGTATTTAAGTCCTCAGCATTTTGGTTATGTGGGGACCGCGTAGTCGCAAGAAAAGCGGTGCTCAGGCATGCGTGACAAACAGTAACATAGTGACAAAGCGTACAGTACCTATAGAGCGTTAATTGCGTCAGCTGTTAGCGTGCGGCCAAATCCAACAGAAATTGTTCATACCGTTCTCACTGTTTACGTTTGGAGCAAACGAATTTTGTGTTTGATTCAAGTGGAGGCACCTTCAGGGCATGCCCGAAGCCGCACTTAAATTGCTTTTTTTCATGCACTGTAAAAAAATTATCTGATGAAAATTACGTTTGATGCGTAAAATCACACCGTTCCTCAGAGTGAATTTTTGTATTGCAGTAAATTTAAACTAATGTTAGTTGTGATTTTACGGCAGCTGTGTAAAATTACATTAACCAGTAATGGACATAAAGGAACACTCGAATAGCGATGTATTATCGCATCGTCTATTGGAGAAATTTTCTGAGCAAAAACTGAAATACTCATTTCAAATTGGCGCTTGTTTTGTATTGCATCTGCATTCTGTAAGCGTGACCTCATCGCACTTGCATGCTCGATATTATTACATAGATCTTAACAAAAACTAGGAATTTGGAATTTTCATCTGCATTGTGGATGCCTAGTGAATCCAATCATTTGCCACGGTAAGTTGTTTTCAGTTATTATTTACATATACGGTCACAATTAGTTTTCGGTTTAGGAAGTTCTCATACATAACCTTACTTTCTTTTTGAGAGACGCTTCTTTTTATATGCAAATAGACCTTTCTATCTTGAAAAGTGCAGGTGCTGGCGCATTAAAATCTAAGGCTAAAATGGCAATAAAGTGCAAAATAAGTTCTTTTACCACACAAAACTTATCCCTGTTCATCCAATTTCTGTTGCAAAGTATTTCAGGAATTACAAAATCTTTACGGAATTAGTGAGATTTCCAAAGCTTCTTAGGGATTACAGAATATTTAAAGCGATTATAAAAGTTTTAAGGCATTTCAAACGATTCTAAAGGATTACGAGAGGTTTCACAGATTTTGAGTGATTTAAAAAATTTTAAAACTTAAAGAAATTACCTAGTACAATTTTAGAAAGAACCTTAATTTTTTATGAGGTTGTGCAATATTTTAAAGAACTGTATAAGGAGTTTCATCAGATTTCAAGAGATTTTACGTGATATGAAGAAATGCCGAAGAATTTTGATAAATTTGTAGGAATTTGAAGAAATTAACAACAATGTCCGCAGATTACAAAGAAGTTTGCCTTCAGTTCTCTTCCAGAGTTATTTACAATTAACAATTGAGATGTTTTTCTGGATTTTGTGCATAATTTTCAACAATGCTTTTTTTGAACTTAAGATAACCTTATTACATCTTAACCGAGTGTAAAGAGATTTTAAGACAATTTTACGTATTTTAACCGACCATATGGGATTTTGAAGATTTTAAGCTGGAACATTCTAATTTTGTTTTGATTCATGGGAAATCAATTGTTGATATCACAGTAGCTACATCCCGTTTTCTGCCTTTTTTCACCATTGCATTTTTAAAAACTGTACAAAATACCTCGAATCGAGATCTCTGGCCCTTCCGTTTTTCCTCGAAGTTTCGATTCGGTTTTCAAAAATCATACAGTGACATTAGAGGGTTTTGGAATCTAATAAATGCATTCTTAGAAATTGAAAAAGAATTATTTTCTCTTTAAAACAAAATTAGGTGTCTGACGATAAAATTTTAGCAACACACTCATAAATGTCTCCATTAAAATTAAAAACACGAAAGAATGGAAAAAAAGAGGACAACCTCTGAATCCCCTCCCTTCTTTTTTTTATCGTATTTTTGTAATAAATTCTGTGAAATCTCAATCGTAAAACATTCAAAACAAATCTATTATCGTTATGGTGTTCATTCAACAGCCTTTTCGAGGCGTTAGAAACTAATGTTTGAAACGAACAAAACCCAATAGGAAATTTTTTCTCATCTTTTTCTTTATTCTGGCTTTTTTAATTTAAATAAAGACATTCAAAAGTGTGTTGTCCAAGTTTCGTTTTTAAGAATTGACATAGATTTGAATTCACATAGCTCGATTGAAATTCCTTTCTCAATGTGCAATGCAGTTCCAATAATAAATATTTATAGAAAGAAAACATGCTGGTAACCTGATGAAAAATTGTACATTATAATTATTTGAAGAAAGTGGATGATACAGATCTTTTTGCATATTTTTGCAGTTTGTAAAAGGAGATACTGCTGCAGGAGGAATATGCATTCCCTCCAATAATCACCGTTACCCTCCTTATACATTCTTCGCTTACATATGAAAATGTTTTTGTGCAGCACATGTCTTGTTACATTTGAGAACATAACAGAGTACAATTAACATTAATTGATTCACAGCCAAGAACCTTATTCAATTATAAAATGTGTATATCAATACTGCATTGCGCAATTTCATACTTATTATAACTTTAGAAAACATATTTACCTAATGCGCAAACGGCTTTAAAATGTTGCAGTTGCACCAAATCATTTTTGCAAACAGCTAGACTGTAATTTTTTAATAGTCAAACTTTTATTATTAAAAAAACATTTGTTTTAACATTTTTTTTACATGAAATTTTTTGCCCGTTTTTAAATTGCTCAAACACATAAACATTTTTAATAGGCAAAAATACATTTGCAATTCATTTATGTTAATCGCATCCTAAAATAGAAGATACATTCAAAACTGGGGACAAAAACGATGATCAAGAGATGATTACTGAGCCAAATGAGGACATGGACGTAAAATATATGAAAAGCGAAAGTAATGATGTAGCAAAAGACAGTGAAGATTTAAGGAAGAAACCGTGCGGAGAAATTATTGAAGAATACTACTCAGACAAATATGAAACGCCGGTCGAAGATGAAGACGTGGATTTCAACAACGCAAGGGGATTAAATGCAATGAAAAGAAACAATGTGCATACGGAAGATACAACAGAAAATCTGTCTGAAATGTTTTTATATCTTAGTGTACATAATTATGGGACATAACTTGTTTTGCAGAGTTTGATACAAGGAGCGACGTCTGCTCCTGATACTTGGCAAAAGTAGTATATTAGTAATGTAACTGGAAGTTATTTCTCATACCCTGATCAATCATTTATACTTCAGTTGTTTGAGATAGGTTCCGCTTATTTTAGTAGATCTCTAGACGTTTAGACAGGTTTGCTGAGAAACACATATTGCCAAGATAAGTATTATCAAGCGCATTTCGACTTTATGCAACTGCTTGAAATAGATCTAACAAAAGATAAGGAGAACCGTGGCAAGGAGAAAGAGAAAAAACATTATTATCATCACGCGCATATTTTAAGAGCATTAAAAGTTATTTGAAAAGATAAAAACGTTTGTGATCATTGTGATAATTGTAGAATTTTTAAGGAAGGTCATTTAATATCTGATATTTGCGATAGGAATATTATAAGAAAAAATAATCGAAATATTTTTTCAGCAAAGATGCGCGTTATATGGGTAATTAGTAGCAATACTGGGAGATAGCTTTGGTAGTCACCAGATAGAAGGATTCACAGAAAATGTCATCAAATCAACGTTTTTATGACGTTATTGTGAAATCACTAGAAATTTACTCGAATTAGGGAAGTACCATGTGCAGAATTTACGAAAGGTAGATAACTGTACAGCTTGCTATAAGAGAGCTGAAAAGGGGAATAAAATGGAAAAAGGCATTAAGCAGAATTTAGCTTTAAATGGCTTAGAGCATTTCGACATATGCAGTCTAGGATTTCCACCTTGTACAGCGCATGATCTATTAGAAGGAATTGTTGCTCACGGGCGCATGCTGGCTATCAAACATTCCATCGAACAAGGTTGGTTTTTGCATAAAAAATTGAACAACTAAATAAAAAGTTTTAAATTTTGCGGCGAAAATAAGTGTGATGTTTTTAAATTAAAATAACGCGCATTTGGTTACAGCGCCATCTAATTTGTTGGTTCGCTACCAACGTTGGCGGTCCACGCCAGTCTTATCTGACGCTTCGTGCCAAACACTAAGCTCTTTGTAGTTATCTTATAATAAACCTATTTATTCGTAATCGACCAGTGTCTACGTTTCTCAAAAGATCCCATGACATAACATTTGGCGACGAGGACAGGATCCACGCTTTTAGTCTCGTGAGGCTCAGTCTATAGGAACTGCCGCGATTGCGAAATCGTTGGCGTCAGACGATCCTTTGTTGCGTTACGTCTCAACGAAACGCCAGTTTTTCGTGTCTCGAGCAACGCGTGTGATAAGTGTCGATTGTCCGTCTTAGTTAAAAGCAACTCTAAACGTTATAAAGGACTAAAAAGCACAGTACTTCTGTGTTTTGTGGCATCGTTGGCATCCAGGTTAGGTGTGTTAGTGCTTCAGCGGCTATTAGATTTTTGTGCATAGTCACGTAGTGTCTTGGCACTCTGTCTTTGTATATATGGCAATTGCTAGTCTCGCAACCGCCATTAGGCTTCCGCCAAAAGTCACGTTCCGTCATAAAGTCTCGCGTATGTCAGTCTAGTGGCACAAGTCCGCTAATTAGTGCAAATTGTAAAAAACAAGTCTAATATGAATGAACCTTATTTTCAATTTTTACGATGTCGCTCAATGATGAGGGGTCGCCGAGACTCAAAGAACAGGAGTTTTCGGTGAAATTTTACAGTTCGACGCGAATGTTTTACCTTTCGAGAACTTTGTAGAACGTCTCGAAGCATTTTTCACGTTGAACGGTACTTCGAACACGGAAAAAGTGTCGTCGTTAGTAGTATTAAACCGAAAATATACAAATTTTTAAAAACCTGTTGGTGTCGGATTTGCCTAAAACAAAGAGTTTTGTTGAAGTGGCAAATGTGTTAAGGAACCACTACTCGCCTGCATGTGTTGAAGACGCGGAGCGTTATAAGTTTCATTCGTATTCTCAGAAGCCCGCTGAATCATTGCAGGAGTATATTGTCGTGCTTAAGCAATCATTTTCAAATCATTGCAAGTTTGGAAATTTTTTACAAAAGGCGCTTTAAGATCGTCTTTTGGCTGGTTTGATGTACAAACCTATGGCTTATTAGTTTCGATCAGAACCTGATCTCACATTCCAAAGAGCTTGCAAGCTGGTGCTTGACATGAATGTCCTGAACCAGCAGAACCAAATGATTTAAGAAAAAGGCAGCGATGAGTGTTCGGCGTTGGCTGTTAATGATCTGAGGTGAAAGGAGGAAAAGGGTTTTCTTAAGGAGAAGAAGAAGAATCAATCGAAGAAAAAGAAGCGCAGTTATTCATCAAAAATTCAACCTAGTTCTCCTTGCGATTATTGTGATCGCACGTCACATACTAAAGAAAATTGTCCTTCCATCGAATGGTCATGCTTTAAGTGTGGGAAGCGTGGGCATATCTGCAAGTGCTGCAAATCCTCTACATCTTCATTAGAGGTCAACGTCAACTATACTATTGCTAGCGACAGCGAAGGTATTGTTGACTCTGTTGGTGGCGGCAAAGCTCAGTATGTAAGTCTTTTGTTAAATAAGTCTTTTAGAGTCGAATTTGAGGCTGATTCGGGATCAGCGTATAAGTTGGTACCTTGTCAGACTTTCGTCGAATTTTGTAAAATAGAGCATTATTGCGGTAAATTATCTTTCGTCACAATAAAATTAGGTGTCGCGTACGGTGCCCTTTTGGCGGTTCGCGGTAAGATTCTGGTCGATGTCGTGCTGGGTACAAGAATGTTTAGAAACTTGGATTTGTGTGTCACCGATGACACCCTAAAAAGGCCTCTGTTGGGTCGCGATTGGCTAGATCTTTTCAATCCAGGATGAAGAGAGTCTCTGATTCGTTTTAGCTCCGACTTAATTAGTAATGTTAATGTTACACCTATTGTGGAATCTTCTGGACTAGTAATAAAAATTAAGGATGATTTACCTAACGTTTCTAAGGAATCTAAGGTTAATCCAAATACACATTTTGAAGCGTCAATTTTCTTGAAAAAGGGGGCGCAGCCTATCTCTAATGGAGCGTATGATGTTGCGTACGCGCTTCGCGACCCTGACAAAAAAGAATTTGAAAAATTTTTAATGCAAGGCATTGGTCAGATGGTTTCTCATAGTGCTTAGGCGACTCCAGTCCTGGTTATTCGTCGTAAAAGCGGTCAGTTGAGGTTTTGCGGAAATTTCAAAGTGCCATTTAATTAATGCTGTGACGTCGATCATTATTTTTGGCGGGTAATTAAAGATATTTTCAATAAATTTATGGGATGTCATTGTTTTTGTAAGATTGATCTGACAAATGCCGATTTACAGCTTAATGTAGCTAAGGCTTCAAAGCCTTTACTTACACAAAATACACATTTCAGGCTCTTTTGCTTTAACCGTTTGCCATTTAGGCTAAGTTCTGCACCTTTGATTTTCCAAAATATGATAGAGGAAGTGCTGAGGGGTTTGAGCAAGACTGCTGCGTTTTTGGATGACATCCTGGTGGGTAGGAATGACAAAAATGAGTGTACTAAGAATTTGTCAAAAGTTTTACGGCGTCCCTGCACTGATAAGGTCGAAGCAATTAAGTCAGCGCCGCCGCCTAAAGACATTTAGGAATTGCGGTCGTTTTTGGTCTTGCTTATTGACTACCATAAATGTATTCCTATGTCGTCCAATATGCTTGAACCTTTACTCCGCTCAACTCGTAAGGATGAGACTTGGAATTGGTCAGATAAATGTCAGGTGAATTTTAAAAGGGCAAAAAACTTAGTGTCGGAAAATGCGACTTTAGTTTTGTATAACCCGGCGTTGCCAAATTTTGGTTGCTGACGATGCTAGTTCGTATGGGGATAGGGACCGCTTCAAGTCATATAGTTAATTTGGTCGGAAAACCAATTGCTTTTGCGTCGTCTACCCTGCCAAGTGCAGAAAGAAACTATAGTCAACTTGACAAACAAGCGTTGGCTTTAATTTTCGCGGTACGAAAATACCACAAGTTTGTTCACGGTACAAAATTCTTGCTTATTACGAAGCACGGGCCGCTGTAAAGCATTTTTGATCCTAAAAACAGTATTTCACAATTGCCCCTACCAGATAACAACGCTATGCTATAACTCTATCGGCTTATGTCTATGATATTAAGTATCGTAAGGAATCAAGCCTTGGCTATGCGGATGCGCTGTCTCGCCTACCGATCTAAAATGAAGGTACGGGGGTCCTGATGGCTAATTTTTTGGTTATTGATGATTTCGAGAATCAGCTATTGTCCTTTCAAATCATCGCGTTGGCTACTCTAGAAGATCCTGTTTTGTCACAAGTAAAAGTGTAACTAAAGAATGTATGGCCGATGCACCTTCTAACTCAGATAAATTCAAACAATATTTTACTAAACCTAATGTACAGGTTGTCATATTAGGATGGTCAAAAAAATCAACTTTCAAATAGAGGCCATGCCACCCCCCGCCCATTTTGTGAGGTTGCCGGGAAAAAAAATTCCCTCGAAGTTTGAGCCAAATCGGTGAATATTAAGATACGCCGCAAAGGTTTCTCAATTTAAACTTAGCTTGCGGGAGATATTCAGGATTTGTTGGGAAGTCTCCAAGTAATCATTTCCACTAAATTACTTTAGATATTGATGCCTCTAACGCCTCCTTGCGCAGCCCCAAAAATGCCTAACAAAATTTGTTTAAGCTTCACAAGGCGGAGGTGTGGTGCATCAAAATTCTAAGTAATTTAGTACAAATGATTACTTGGAGACTCCCTAACAAATTCTTAAAATCTTCCGCAAACTTAGTTCGAATCCAGAAACCTCAATTCCATTTTTCCGAAAACCAAAATTTCCCTATGTTTATCTTATTGGGTTTTAGGGCCTTTGCGGCACGTCTTAATATTACCCGATTTGGCCTAAACTTGAAGGGAATTTTTTTCGGTTACCTTACAAACTGGGAAACGGGCGGGTGGCATGCTCTCTTATAAAAAAAAACTTCAACATGTACGATTTTGAAACACCCTATTGTCACGTCTCCTTCTTACCATCCAAACTCAAATGGTCTTGCAGAGCGTGGGGTGCAAACGATGAATAAAATGCTATTGCGCAACATCGTTGCGGGTTTTAAGCCTTTGAAAATGTTAATCTAGTACAAGTGAGCTAAGTGTTTGGCTTCGTACAGAACTACGCTTTTTACCATGACGAAAATGTCTACGGCTAAAGTCATAATTAAATTTCAGGTAAAAACGCCTATGTCATTGTTATCGACGAAGAATATTGTCAATTTTTACCAAACTGAGCTTGAAGGCGAGATAAAAAATTTCGAGATAAATGAAAAGGTTTTGATGAGAAATTATGATCTTAAAAGTAATATTAAGTGGTTGCCTGGTAAAGTAATGAAGCGTTTCAGTGGTTTAATGTATTAAGTTAAGTGAAAAGATAAAAAGTTCCGACGGGTGCATGAAAATCAGCTCAAAATCAGCTTACTGCAGGATATTTTACATCTTTCAGAGCGAGTTAAAAATTTTTGACCTATGCAATTGTTGAAACAGAAACTGCGGTTGAACCGCCGAAAGATAATGTACCTTTGGATTCGACAATTCAGCTTGTTCCACCGCCGTTGTCTTTTTGACGCTCTAAACGGAACATGAGACCTCCACTAAGGTATTCGCCGTAACTCTAGTTTTTTCCTTATTATTATATGGGTGGAGGGAAGGAAATCGCGATGTTAATATTTCAAAATTACGCGCATTTGGTTACAGCCTCATTTGATTTGTCGGTTCGCTTCCAACGTTGGCGGTCAACGTCAGTCTCGTCTGACGTCTCGTGCCGAGCACCAAGCTCTTTGTAGTTATCTTATAATAAACCTATTCATTCGTAATCGACCAGTGTCTATTTACTTAAAATATTCCATTGCAGAACAGTAATCAGACTCTACCTTCAGTTAAAAACGTAAATAAATTAACTAAGAGCGCGTGCGACACCAGACGCCTTATCATGATATTCCCGGTAATTGTCGCTTATAAGATTCAGCACTTTCAAGACTTTGTGTAGATGATAATGCATTAATGAGAAGTATGTTTTATAGCTTGTATTTCAGCTTTATCCATTAATTAACGTGCTGTTTTGCAAAGAGAAATTCAGGGATAATTAGACTTACGGTTAATTTTCTTTTTTGAGACACCGTTACGAACAAATTACCACTACTTTGTTCATTACCTTTCGCAAATGTTACACTTCGGCCCGCTAAAACACATATGGACTCACGTTTCGAAAGTAAGCACAGCTATTTTAAGGATGTTTCTAAAACTATCCTTCGCAAAAATTTACCGTTATAGAAATGTTATTTCAAGATGAGTAAAGATCAAAACTTGCGTTGGATTTAATAAAAGCAAGAAAGTTTCATATCGTTGGAGATAAGGCTGATTTCCGAAAAATCACATACAAAAGTGGTATATGTGTCTGCTTTAAAAAAAGTTTGTATGAAATTCTCCTACTTAGTATTGATAAAATTCTTTCTGATCACACTGGGCACTATGTATATTTCATTGGTAACATATCTGAGGTTCAGTCCTCATCGATTGTTTAAAACAAGTATTGAATATGAAGAAGTGTACGTGTGCAAACATGCACCACTCGATCATCAAATAGAATAGGGAAAAAGAGCACGCATTGTTGCAACACTTATTGTTGACTATATGTAATTTCTGTTCCTCACGTAGTGTTTTAAAAATAAATCTTATTAAAGCCGTTCTATTGAATATGTATTACGATGAGCATAATTAAGTTTATTCGTCAACTTCTTACCCAAATTTTGATTCAAATTTTTAATTCAAATTTATTTTTCAGTTACCCGAAAACCCCTTATATCTAAATCTTATGAAAATGTCAAAATAATATTACTTCTGAGAACATTAAAGTTATGATGAGCTTTCAGCTTTTTACACACCTCTATAGCTGCGACACAATCACTGTTAGTCTTTTTTTCTGAAAGTCACTTTTTAAAGGCAAAGACACTATGGTCACTTTTAAAATAAAAATAACACTTTAGTCACTTTTCTTTTAATAGATTAAAATAAAGAAGACAAGGATTACTTTCTATTGAATTTAAGTTGAGCTGTTTTAGAATTTTTTTAATTCTATTGAATCCTCTTGAACTGTCTGGGATTCCCTTCAGACGCACTAAGTTTCATAAATTTTTTTTTATTATAAACATTTTGTTTTGCTTACTTTAATTATTTAAAATTCAGCCTGAATTCATTTAAATTCACCTTGCATTTATATACTTTCAGCAAATTCTTTTGGATTCCTTCGAATTACTGTATATTCGAATCAATTTCACTTAAATTAATTGAATATTTTTAATTGAAAAAAAATTATTTTTTATTTCTTGAATTTAGATTGGAATTCAACCTGCATTCTTCTTAATTTATCGCAATTTTTTTTCAAGTCTTCTTGAATGTATTTGAATTCTTCTGAATTCACTGGAATTCTTCAAAGTTCACTAAATTGTACTCAATTTAACAGCTGCGAGAATACCGATAAAGGGCTGGGAATTTGAAATTACTTGTCTGGCAGACACCCTCGTAATAATTATAATATTTATTTTATGAATAAAAAATAAGTGTTAAGAATAAAAACATATATGCAATTCTTTTAATTTTCAGACAGATGGCATGTTTAAAGTTTGGTGCAATGATCGACTACAGAAGCGCTCAATAATTTTAACAAATACTGTCGAAGCAGTTATTGAAAAATGTAACAAACTGTTGCAAAAGTCGGGTGTTACTCTGGTATATCAGGCAGATGGCATGGAAACCGCCTATGACAGCAGAGGACTGTAATTTAAAAGAAAATAGCTTCAATAACAATGAAGCTAATGTTGCGGATTAGGAAAGACTATCCAATTATGTATATACAGAAGATTTTTCTCCATCAGATTTAAAAATATCTAAATTAGATAAGAAAAAGCAGCTCAAGATCGAAGTCGCTCAAACTCCATTAGTGATCGCTTCAATTTTGTAAGTTGTCAATTAAAAAGATTTTCATACAAGATGGCCAGGCCTACAGGAGACTAACAGAGCTGAACTTGATAAAGGCATACGAGAAAATTTTCTTGTAAGCAAATTCGTCAAAAAAATTCTGGCACAAATTAGACATTTCTGCACCTTCATAGAGCCAAAATATTTTTTGACATAGAAAAGAGAATTGTTAATGATTTTCTTACGATGTTTGGGGATTTTCATGACACTGGCTAAATATTCAAGTCAGGTTATGCCACTATCATTCGACAATTTAAAGAAAGAAATGCTTATTTCATCAGATTCTAGAAGAAATTGAAAGAATTCTTGGTAATACCATTCAACATGCGGAGATTTTCAAAGTCAGCAAAAGTGGGTTGCACAAACTGGCAGCCGGATACTCATTTGTCTGAAGAAACTTACGAAGCGGTTATCCAGAAAGAAAAGGAATTACTAGTGCTCGATACTAATTTTGCGACACTGATTTTGCGACACATTTAAGAAGCAAGAACTCGTTAAAGTGCTAGAAAATTCAGAAGCTACGTATGCGAAACAAAGACTTCTTCCTAATTTAATATCAAACCTTTCATCAGCAGCTCTGATTCAAAAACCTTAAGAATACTCTTCAAACAAGAAATCCTGTACTTGTATTATGGCAAATTGATGGGCCATTCAATCACTCCTTTGGGACATAATTGTGTCCAACAATATGAGAAGCTTGTCTGGCAATATTGCACAGCGAGGTTCAGAAAAGTTTGGAAAATTCATATAACCAAATTCAATACGCAGTAGCGTTTTATGGCAGCTACAGCTGCGCAGTGATTTTTTCGGCCATCTTAAATTACCATAAGACATATTCACTAAAAACTGATTGTTTTCCATGCTTATAAAGAAAATTAATAAGTAAGTGATATAGAATACTACTGCGTATCCAATTAGGTTATATTAAGTTCACAAACTTTCCTGAACCTTGCCGGGCAATATTGCAAGACACGCGAACGTTTTCTTAGTTAAACGAACTTTGCCCTTACATCTCAGTGCAATGTTCACAAACTTGCATTGCAAGTTTTGGGAATGTTTGTAAATCCATTAAAATCATTAAAATCTGTTAAAATCCGTAAAAATTCCTCAAAATCTTTAAGAAATAGTGAACAATTCATTAATATGAGTAGAAATAATTTGAAACCTATTGAATATAAATAAAATTTAACGTATTCATCAAAGTTCTCTAAACCAAAATGTTACGATCCCTAGAAGTGTTTTACACACTTAGTAATTACTTAAAATTTCCGAAAATGTTGGTGTATCTAGAAAACCTCTAAAATCTCTTGAAATGGTTCGAAATCTTCCAAAATTTGTTACACTCGGTGGAAATATTTTGAAATCACTAGAAAAATGATGAAATCCTTTAAAACTATTTGAAATGATTGGAAATCTTATGGAATCCTTTCAAAAGCCTAGAAATTTTTCGAGATCGCCTGATATGCTTGAAAAACTTTAAAATCATTCCAGATCTCGTGAGATTTTAATGAAATTTGACGAAATCTCTTTTGATCCAAAGAAATTCTCTGGAATTCTTAAAAATTCATTAAAATCTGTTGCTGTATCAAAAATATTTCAGCTTTGTCGGAATTCTTTTAAATTCTTGGGAATAGGTTGTTTTCTACTTTGAAATAATCTGGAATCCTACGCTAAGTGAATAAATCATTCATCTGCAGGTTTTATATTTTTAGCATCAATTCTTCAAATATGTGTATAATAATTTTTTTAGATTCGAGAAGAAATCATAAGAAATTCAGTCATTAAATTTTTCTAACGAAATATGACTAAACATTATTTCTTACAGAAAAAGACCTGACGCGGTCAGTGCTACTTGGCTTCTTGTCCAAGAATATTTTTAAAATATTTATGGAATTTTAGAACAAAGGGGGCTAGCAAATGCGCTTAGCACTGTATCATGCATAAGAAAGTAATAAGCTAATTTACAAAGCTGCGAGAAATTAATTAATCTCAATATTATAAAACGTTACTATAATGTGATTTCAATATTATGTATGTAGAACGTTATTAAAATGTGATCTCAATATTATAGAACTTTACTTGAATTTATTTCCATGCTACTGCTATTGCTTTTTAAGAACTCTTGAAGGGTTAGTCTAATCTACATGTTCACTGGGCGCACTTGAAGTGATTATTAAAACTATACAAGTCAACTTAATGTAGGTTTTTGAAAAAAAACCTTTTCTTGCTCAGTGAAATTTATAAGGATTTGTTTAATACCTTTATGGATCTAATCTTAAACTTAATATTACAAAACCTTATTAAAATTTGGCTTTGTTAAACTGCAAGTATTTTTCTTAAACTCTTGAGGGTTTAGTCTAATCTATATGTCTGAGGTAGTACTCTTAATATTTACTATAATTGTACAAGTCTGTAAGGTAGATGTCCCAGTAATCGCAACAGTCCCGATAATCGTTAAACTTGGTTATAATTTTCGTATATTTTGTTTTAGAAAATACTAAAAGTATCATGTTGTGATAAACTACATTTTTTAGTTTTAATATTAAAAGCATCTTTTAATGATACAATCCATTTTGTTAGCATTTTATAGTATCAAATAAATTTTTAATTAATTTAACTTAGATAAAAAAATAAACAAAATTTGAATCACGATTACTGGGACATTGACCGCGTGTTTTATATGTGTTTACTGGCATTGTTAGGTTATAGTTTAATAATGTTTTTTAAAGCTTTAATTGATTGCCACTGTAAAGAGTTTTCAAAATTCTTGCAGCTCTCAAATTCGAGTCAATACATTTTAATAAAATATTTAGAGATTTTTCATAATTTTAAAGATTTAAATTCAAGAAGTCAGAAGCCGCGGCTGTGGTACAGAAACTCAATGACGAGGGCTACATTTAAGATTTATAATTTCAGGGACCTATTCTGTTCGTCTTTTTAATTTATTTCTTTTTTTGTAACGATCCGGCCTTTTTGAGACATCGTGATATATCGAAGGACTTCTTTCATCTTCAAGACGCATATGGGATGCCTCTCGAGACTTCTAAAAAAATCAGACTTCTCCAAGAGACCTTTTAAGCCATTCGAATACTCCCGCCTTTCTGCCAGATGTCGTCTGCCAGACATAAAGTACCTGAGGATGCCCGTTTATAGGAATCATGTTAGGATGCCGGCCAGTTTGAAAGTTACGTTACTTGTTACTAAAAATCCGGACGGACTTATGTACCTGGTGTAAAACCTTTTTGTAACTGCAAGACAAGAAACTCTGGAGCGGTTTTGACAGCAATTGAGAGCAGGAAGGAGGAGTAGCGAAAATACCAGGGTACCGTGCTCCTTCTATTCACACAGCCCTGGAATGCAGACCAATAGGAACGCCGGAACGAAGGAGGAGAAGGAATGTGGAGTCCGAGGCCCGGACCATCGTTTCGACGCGCGCTCTTCTCTGCTAACCACAGCCGTGTCGAGTCATACTATACTATACACACTTTCTTGCGTTGTCGTAGTGAGCAATCTTTTTCTTTAGTTAAGTAGTGAAGACACACACAACGACTCCTTATTGCTAGGAAGTTCTCCATCGTGATTCCAGAACTTTTTGGGTAATACCAACTCCTTTTATTAAAAAAAAAGGGAACTTCGCTCAACACGTGTTTATTAATAATGGAATTTTTAGACTTTTGAATACTTTTGTGCAAATGACATCACACGTGGTTACATTCTGAAAATATCTTCTATACGTGTGGATAACCTATGAACTGAGACACCAGTCGAGTGTTGTCCCACAATGTATGACGTTTGTATTTGACACTTATTGAGCATTAAGGTATGATCATTTAATTGTGCCCCAGTTGAGTTTTACATCGAAGTTCTAATTTTTTACAGAGCAAAAATACATTTCTTTCTAGTTAACCTAAGAATGTGTAACTTAATTAAACTGTGTCCCAGTCAAGTTTCGCTCTAACCTCTTTTTGTTTACCTGAAAAATATATATTCTTATTTGGCCATATCGAAATTCCTTGAACTAAGTCCTTTTCAAGCGTCACTAAGTCACGAACTTCCCCCTTACCCCGTCTCTTTTATTTGAGTGGGATTTTTAGGAATTGCAACCTTCGAGAATTGTGCGGTTTTTAGAAGTGTATCGATTTAATTTGAGTTGCCTAATTTTAAGTAACTTTACTGAATTGTTTTATAAAGGTTTTCTGTGTTACGTCCCAAAAATTTTAATTTTGCCATATCTTCTAAATGGACACAACCTACCTTACAATGAGGGAAACCAAGAAACAATCGCTCATACATATAATCCGGTGCATAATTAGAACTCATCCGAGAGCGTACCTAACTGTAGTGAATTCACGGCCGACGAATAAGTAGAGACCGTAAGGTAATTAAAAGTGTAATACCACAGACGGGTACAGACTCAGATGATGCCGACAGTTTAATGACACAGTTTCCAAAAACCAGTTAAATTTTCAGTTTTTGAGCTACTAAGTATATAAGGTGGACCAATTAGGAACGCAATACGTGTACATGAGCAGGAGTCCAACTTAGTGTTAGCGAAGCGGACGTCGAGGTGGAGTTGGCGACAATCACAGCACAACGTTGGACTCCTGCTCACGTACGCGTATTGCGTTTCTGATTGGTCTAGCTCAAATACTTAATAACTCAAAAACTAAAACTTCAACTTATTTTTGGAAAAGGAATTTTCGATTTATTATTTTAATTTTTATATGCGTATATAAGTTTTGACACTTGAGTCTGGGACATCCTATACATATAAGCAAATAAGCTTTAACATTGTGAAGATTCAAAGTCACTCACATGATACGGTACAGCATTCATCGCACAAGTGAGTGAGAAAGAATATAGTCAGACGAGCTGTAACTAAAAGTGTCTAACTATATATATATGGAATATGAGTACATACGTGCGCTTAAACAAAAGTAATAATTCTAATGATATGTTTTCAACTCATCAGTCATCTAGCAATGTACAACCTAAATAGTAAGTGAAAGAATGTGTATATAGTCAGATAATGCAGTGCCTTCTGCGAGATTGGCATCCCGTTGAGAGTATATCATATATAAGCCCAAGAGCCATCCTTGTTAATCGTCTTTACGTTACAAGCATTAATACTGTCAAATTGATCTATGAAGTACGTCGCGATTTCTATCTCATTATGACAGTAGAAATGCTCTAATTAGGTCGTGTACTTTAAGATGAATTCAAAATAGTTCACGTGTGTTCCAGCCTTAAACCATAGTCTCTTAGGCTGAAAATTCCGGTCATCGTAAAGTGAGTCATTTTCTGAATAAAGTCCGCAGTATTATACTTTCGTGAAAAGGAACTTAAGAGTGGATTCGCTAGCTGTTTGAGACCGTGTATCGCTCTACAATTAATTGAGTTACTTCAAAGTAACTCAAACATCCAGTAGGGTGCCGTAGCTGCTTAACGATAAAAACGGATATCTAATCGGCAATATAATTAAGACACTTCCGAGTAATTTTAAGTAAACTTTCGGTAGAATTTTGTCGCGTTTCGACGATACAAACAGAGATCCAATCGACAAGATAAGTCTATCTTGCACTTTCAAGAAAAGAAAGGTAATTTTAAGTTTTTATTATACCCTTTCAGCTATTTATCTGTTCTTATTTATAATAAATCTTGTCAAACCTAACTAACACTTTAATTTCAAACACGCCACACTGACACAGTCCCCGCAGGGATGATGAGCGAAAAACGAATCCACAAACAAATAATTGGTCAGGCCTTACCAATCTGACATAGTCAGCATTTCCAGTCTCCCTAATTCGTACTTTTCCAAACTACCCTCGCCTTTTGCTCGGGACGTAACAGCTGATTTGGTTGCAGCGGTGGGATTGTCACTTTTTTTTAAATTTAGTGCTGTTTTTAAAAATTTAAACTCAATGTTTAAATTACGAAACGTCACTCGAGAGTATACGTTAAGTGCTTCTTAGATACTTTGCACAGTCACTGTCGGGGCAAGGTAAAGTTCGAAGTGCATGATAGGCATTTAATACAATTTCGCGTGAGAATAATTAGAAATAAATTTAAGTTTTGAATTTAAAATTTTGATTTCAAAATTCGTATATAAATTACAACAGTGCTAAAATTCAATTTGAACAAGAAACAAAGAAAATCATAGCAATTAATGCAGATATCTCAATCCCTTTTCGAAATTTTAACTGATTAATAAATTTAAAAGTACAATCTTTGCAGCTTTGTAAGCATTTCGAGACCAGCATAAAATAAAAGTTTCCAAACGGCAAGCTACATTACTTTTACATCTTTTCGTTACGCTTTATTCAAAAATCTTTACATGTTTAGCAAAACTTAAGTCTTGATTCTATTTCGAGTTTTTTTCAAAGATTGATTACCCTTAAATGGATCTTTTATAATAGACTCTATTTTTATTATTCCAGAACCAACTATTTCAAAACCATAATAGGTGATTTCGTATACGATCCAAATTTGAATTCTAACCTTATCCAAGCAAATAAATTGTCAACAATCATTAAGATTAATTTTTAGAAAGTTTCAATTTCTTCAAGAACTTCATTATCAACAATTAGCATAGTTCAAAATCCCATTTCAGATAAAACTGTTGATTCTAACGTTATAACCTCGCAGATTCCATTTGAAATTTTTAATATAGTAGGCAAATCGTCTTTATAAAAATTAACTTTATTAATTCCTGATTTTCTTAAATAAATACCTGATTTCATGAAAAACTTAAATATTTTATTTAAAATCAAGACAGTTTTGAATACAAAATTTCTTTTAGATTGCTATATTATTTATAACCGTATTCCAATCCTGGCATTTATGTTAGTACTATAGCAAACAAAAACAATCATCAGACTCATAACTAAATAGCTAAAGAATATTTACTGTTTTCAGATAATTTTTCCATTCATTTAAAAACACTGCGCTTTTAACAAAACAATATTTATGCCGTGCCATTCTTTGAATTATTAGCATTATTATAGCCATTCTTTGACTGCTTAAATTGCTATTGCAGAGCCAACTATAAAACACGAACTGTTTATCCGCTCTCTGTCAAAGCATACCATCCGATGTTCACGGCATTTTCTACTTAACAACAAAGTCATACGTCTTGTTAGGAATAAGTGCACAATTGTCGTCAGACGCTTCACTTCAATAGAAACGAATTCTATTGTACCTGAATAAACACAATTTTTAACTTCTTTTAAAAATTAAAGTCATTCTCAAGAGCTGTAGTCAAATATGCATCTATAAATTAAATAAATTCAAATATCTTGAAATTTCTCCTACCTAACGATCCTTTGCAAAGGCAATTTACTGGCGATTTAAATCGCACCCTTAGTGATGCTAAGATGATATCCATGTCTTAGTGCTTTGCCGTACAGCAAGGGGTTGTAAACATTCCTAGTTATGATGGGAAGCACATGCCCGATAGAGATTTCATGCAAGACATTATAAACGGAGAATCGTCGGTGCCAGCTTATTGTGAAACTCAGTATTTTTAAGCAGTTTTAGCTCGATTAAAAGGGGCGGCACGAGACAGTAACCATTGAAAAACTTTCACGACTCACAATGATGTAATTAAACATCTAAAACAGCGATTTGCACCCCGTAAAACCTATTTGAGTTATTTACATGAAATTTTAACTATGCGAATAAATCCAGAAGAAAATGTCAGTGAGTTTCTCGACCGAGTTAGTCTCCTGAAATCATCAGCTCGACGGGTTTTGAAAATAAATATGCTAATGTTAAACAATTAAGAAAAAGGGAGTCTAGAATGTCCGCGGTGCTGCAACCAAAAGCAAGTGTGGTGTAATTTGTTTGTTGGAGTAGGAACTAAAACATCCGTTACAGTGGATTGTTTGTCTCCTTCATTGTAATGAGTTGACTCTTAGTCATATTTTGCAGTCTCTCGACGGTGCTACTAGTGGTCTCAACGCTTTTTGTGGCGCAATAGGCAAACAGCTAGAGTAATATAAAAGCTTTCCTGTATGCAGCTTCAAAAAATTGGATCTAGAGAGGCAAGACCTCGGTTCTCTCGCACACTCAAAGTAGCTAACCACAGCCAACAGGATACTTCGTCTTTACGTAGCAACAGCCAGGCCATCTGCTAATCTGAAAGCTTTAGTTAGTTTTGTCTTTAAAGTTTACATTTCGTCATGCTTTGCTATCAACATTAAACACTCCGTTGTCGATAGCAGCAAGTTGCTTTTTGAATTAGTGGAGAGATCAAGGTATTCGCCTAAGAAACACCGCGATGTTGTCGACCCGGTCATCAGCAATAATGCGTACTTTGCGCACCAAGAAAATGTTCTTTTGTCCATGTTGGCCGACGAAAGACAGGAAGTTAGAAACATGGCAGTTCAAACAATTCTGCCAAAGAGGCAGCAGGCTGCGGCTGCAGAAAGCGGAGGCGAAGACACAGACCCACGCATTTTCCGTGATCCTGCACTAAATTTTCAAGCAACACAGCAAACGTAAATGGTAAATTGGCCCAAAAATGAACTATTTGAACCCCCAATTTTGAGCGGAACTGCAGACGAAGCAATTCAGTCGTGTGTTGAAGACTGTTATAAGGTCGTGACTTTGGTCGGAGACTTTCCTTGTTACACACAGGCGGTAGAAGAAATGGTGAAACTTGTCATCCAAGCCGCAAAAAGCGTGTGCTGTGAAGAAGCACGTGATAAGTACTTTAAGTCCACACTCAGTGCAAGAAAAATTATGCCTAAGTTCTATACAAAAAAAGATTTTGTCGCCACATCAAGCGCAGACTCGGAATCTGACTCTTCGGAGTGAAAAAGTCTATCATTTTCTTAGCCTGATTTTTTTTCAATTTTCCGCAGGTAATGGGAATGTGTAAAGTACACTGTGTGCATTAAGTCACATTGACAATGTTTAGTATTAGATTGCAGACTCCGCAGACAGATTCTAGTGCTGGATCACTTGTCTGTATATCTTCGGGTTTTGAGAAACTGTTACTTGTATCCTCTGCGGTCGAAATATTAAATTCTGTTGGATCTCCAGATTTGCTGTTAATGAAAGTAATTATTAATTTTTTTATAATAATTACGTTATCCTAACCCATGCTATCCCACAAAATTGGATGTATATCAGTATTAATTAATTATAACTAAATAATAACTTTACATTTTTAAATTCGTTTCCTGTTGATTTTTTTCCCACAAGTGCTCTTTTTAAATTTTCCTTTGTTTCCAGGGTATTCAGAACTTCATCTTGAAGAAACATACCTTTTATTTCAGTTTGTATGGGCCTTAACAAAGCCTCATAAAGGGTCCCATTGATGACTCTGTAGTTAGAGGTATTTTGATGCACAGAACATTTATGATTAGTTGATAAATTTTATGATTTCTTTAAACAAACTTAACAAACCAATGCATTATTTGGGTATTTGTCGACAAAAAAGCTTTTTTTTCAATCTCGGTCCTTTCAGTTCAACTGATCAAAAAATGGTCTATCATGAACAGAAGTAAAGGTAAAAGTTCATTCCGCTCAATCCTGAAACTGCGGTCTTTTGAAAAGAATGAAAGGAATTAGAAACTTAAATAAAAATGACTGACATTAAAAAAACTTAAATTTTTTGCCGACAACTACCGAAATAACGCATTTGTTCATTGAATTTGTTCAAAACATTATAGAATCATAAATGTTGCAGAATTGATTATAAAAATCCCAATTAAACAGTCTGACAGAAAAAAAATTCCAGTCAACAGACGTCCCAATAATACATTCTCTCATTAAATTAAAAAAAATCATAAAAATTAATAACAAAATTATGAATTTTTTCGAAATTATTATGAAGTTCCTAAATGAAAAAAGTTGACGTTGAGAAAAACGAATTTTCTGTCCGCAAATGCCTGATGAGTGCATTGTTTTATTTAAATTGTTTAAAAAAATTATAAAATGTATTAACTAATTATAAATGTTGCTAGAATTGTAATAAAGTTCTCAATTGAAAGAACTGGAGTTAAAAAAAACGAATTTTTCTGCCGGGAAATGCCCGAATAATACATTTGTTCATTAAGGAGGGGGGGGGAAGGTTAATTTGGTTAAAAAAAGGCATGTTTTTTAAATTTTTTTCTGGCGATACAAATAGTTTGAGTTTATTTAGTCAGCTTTTATATGATATTGCAACATTTGAGAAATATTTTCCTAAATTTTCATTGCAAAATATTAAAAATTGAGCAAGTGGCAGTGAATCTCCGAAAGGCTCCTCGAAAAAAATTGTCTTGTGGTGTACATCATAACTAGTAACAGAATCATCTGAATCAAAAAAATCAAAATGCATTTGTTGAAGGAGGTATTTCTCAAGGTAAGCGTGGAAGGATGTTTTTTCGATTTTGTAATTTTTTGTAGCACTTGGAAGCCCAAAAACCTACTTTTGTTCAAAATATCGGCTAATTTGTTATTGTTTATCTTATTATTATTTTTTAAAACAAAGAAGCTCCCAAGCTAATCTAGTGAATTCTGTAAAGAATTACTGTGCCAAAATTCAAAAAGATTAGTTTGATAGATTTTAAATTATGTCGTACACGGGCTTTAAAAATAACAAGTTTCAGGAAAACGCTTTACAGTCTAACGTATTTGAACCTCGGATTCGCGGGACCTTGGTTTGTTGGGTCATGTGTATATACCATGCCTTAAATATACACAACGTAATTAATACAATAGCGCAAGTGTGCAAGTATGTATGAACTTACCGATATGTATAGACTATCTTCATTACTCGTTTCCGTATTCATTTGTGAAAATTCGTGTTTGAAGATGATAGCATAAGTCAGCGAAAATATTTCTCAGACTTCAGATCTTTAGAATTCTCTTTCTATTTAAGGCAACATTCAGGTTCAGGAAGGGCCTGCGTCGTGTCGCACGTTCTACCATGCCTTCTTTAGGCGAAATCTGTTTTATATGTGAAAAAAACTTTAGAAGGAGGTGAAGTAAAGATTGTGAGAGAAAGAGACATACTGACGTTTTTGGAGATGAAACAGTCAATTGCCATGAGGCTTAAGAGATTGGTACGCTTGAAATTTTGAAAATAATCGGCCAGGATTTTGATTCCATAAAGTTTAAGCACAAGGATGAAGTATTTTTTCTTTGAGCTGCTAAGAGCAACATTAGAACTGATGACGTTGCGATTTCCATTAATCCTATTATATTGCTTCAAAGAATGTGTATCGTTAAGCAATCAGAGAAAGAGTTGCAAGAATATCTAAAATTTAAACTTGCCTTGCTTCCTTTATTTTTTTTTATAATGGACTGCGTAAGTGCGTCAAACCTTCTCTCTACAACGCTTTCTCACCTTTCACAAATGACATGGATATTTGAAGCAGCATTTACGTCATAGATGGTAGATATCTATTACATAGATTCGTATGGCATCGCAGTAAATCTTTTGCATCAATCTGTGCAAACTACGTGCAGTACGTACGGGCACATTATGGTGCAAATAAAATTGTTGTTTTTGATGGATATCCACCTGATGCAGCCAACGGGAGCACAAAGAATGCTGAAAGATCACGTCGCTCAAAAAAACATACTTGTGCAAAGATTTATTTTGAAGAGTCGGTGGTGTCAACTGTCACACAAGAAAAATTTCTGTCTAACGAAAAAAATAAAATCCGTTTGATCTCAATACTGAAAAAAAAGTTCGAGGAGTCTAACTTCACAGTGAAGCAAGCTACGGAAGAAGCATATACATTAATCGTCAATACAACAATTAGTATGTCTTAATCATTTGACTCGGTTCTCATTGAAGGTGAAGACGTAGATTTTCTAACTCTCATGAATGCTTCAGCAAAAAAGCCTTTAAATGTTTTCTTAAAAACCCCCAGCAAAGGTAAAGCTTATGAAAAAATATACTCTTCTGAAAGTTTCCAGTTTGACGAAGATATAGCAGGAAACATACTCTTTCCACACGCATTTAGTGACAATGACACAACCTCTGCAATGTACGAAAAAGGAAAAGTGATGTTTATAAATACATTTCAAAAGAACAGACAGTTGAAGAAGGCGCCGTTTAGCCAAGTTCCTAGGAACTTAGCTGAACTAGTAGTATTACATAATAATATGTGAACATGCAACATATAATAAAATTCTAAATGAGCTGTACTCAAAGATACGCAATTGGGTTTAGATTTTCTGAGAAGTAGTTGCAAATAAATCCTCGTAGATGTAAATTATTGAATATTTCGAAGTTTAGAAAACTGTATTGCATTAAAGAATGTTAAAAGGATGTCTATGCATTTTTCAGTTTTTTTCTAACGTCGAACGCTTCCTGGAAACAGGTGAAAGTTGATGTTTGCAAAGGAAGCCCGAAAAACCCCGCTTTTTTAAACAGAATTCAAAGTTCATGCAAGAATAGATAAGACGCCTTGATTCAAGACGTTTAAATTGACTAATGTGTATTGTTTCATTCGGACTGACTTGATGAGTAAGTAAATATGTTTGATAATTAATCATAATCAGGAAACCAAGTGCAAGATTTCGTCCGATTGGGTTAAATTTTATTAGAGATTTTCTTTTTTTGAGGAACAATAATATCCAAGTGCGCATTGCGTTTTTCAAACTTCGGGGTTTTCGAACCAACCTACTTTTAGTTCTTTTGCACCTTTTGAGTATTAAGTATTGATACTTTATACAAACTTGTTGTCCATAATTATCTATGACTCATTTGAATGATGTAAACTGACAAATACAAAACGGCCAGGGACTTTGCGAAAATTTAAATTGTTTTAAATTAAGAAAATTGGATGATGGAGGTACAAGTTCACACGCTCAATAAAAAAACTATTTTATGGATTTCTTTTCATTGTATTTAGTGGAATATTTTGGAAAAGTACAATGCTGCAAAAAAAGAATTAGAAAAAATTATTTCCGAATACTAGAAATCTTTCTTCACTTTTTAAAATTCAATTTCTTAATATTATTTCTTCAAAGTCTTATGACCTTAGACGTATTTGAATTGTAAACAGAAACAATATATTCTGAATGTCTTAACCGAAGTTTTTGTCAGAATCTTAGGCTTGAATTATGTAAATATCTCAACGTAAAATAATAATATACTATTCAGTAGTTAAATGTTTATATTTTAATCGTTTTTTTTCTTGACTGTTCCGCAGTTCATCACTATCTTTGGAAAATGTAATCAAACTAATTTCATCAGAAACGATACTAAAGACCTTGGATTGTTTTGATTTCATCAAGGAAAAATAATAGTACATGTGGGCATGAATAACAACTAAATAAGATAAAAAGTTGTGATGTTTACAAGTGCCGCAAATAAGATGTTTACGATCTGCACTCGGGAAGGGGGAACCATAAATATCTGAGAAGAGTATATATTCTTGAAACATCAGAATAATAATAAGTTCTGCTGTTCGCAAAATTCTTTGGTAACGATTTTTTCCTATATTTAAAAAAAAAATGAAAATCACTCTGTTCCTTACCATAGCTGTGATCCTTAATTCTACTGGTAAGTATAACATAATTTATAATCATCTTCGAATACTCTATTTTTTAAAATGATTTATCCAAAAAATGGTGTATTTAACAGAAATTTAAAGTTCATTTATTCCTATTTCGATACCCGCTGTTACAAGAATCTATTTTCAAGTGTACAACTTAAACAACCATTCTGGCACTGGTCGTCTAAAAACTGTAGACTTACCATACAACTTTCTAAGTTATCACAGAGGAACCATTTTGATTCTAACTTAATTTAATTTATAATATGAATTATACAAAAATGATTTGCGTAAATGGTTAATCAGTAAATAGCTGTACATCCCCTTTTCTAACTCCTTAATTTTTCGGACAGGTAAACGCAACCTAATTTTTGGTCGGTTTTTATAAATACTATATGAGCTAATTAAATATCTACCGAAATAGATAGTCTTAAGAAAGATGACAGAAAAAACTTTGAGAGTAAAGAAAAAAGTTTTCTGTGCATTTGCTGACCTAAAAAATCATTCGAAAAGGTAGATAGAAATAAACTGTGGGAAGTCCTGAAAGAGTATGGAGTCAATATATGGCTCCTGCACAGAAATAAATTTAGGATAGCTGTTACGTTTAGTGTAGTAGGGCAACACAACCACGATTATAACGCGACAGCAGCGCTATTTTGCGTTAAGCGGCGGCCACAAAATGTGGTGCAACGTTGTTCTCTTATATTTGGGGGCACTGCTGTCCCGAACGAGAGAACGCACTAGCTCACGCTAGGCTGTGCGCGTGTATCAACCGACGCGTTTCCCGAAAATTACATAACCATCTTAATGAATTCTGGGACTCCTTTTGTCCTAAAAGTTTGGCGCGCCGTTCCTCCCACTGTCAGATCGGAGCGTTCTCAAAATAAAAAAGTAGACGTCTTGAATACAGGGCTGGCTGGCGCTCGTGTGTTTAGCTCAGCAGTGATACGTATAAGTATCGCAGTCGCGCTAAATTTCTTCCCGTGTAGAAGCAAAAAAGGCAATATATGCCATTAGCAAAGCAAGTGTAAGGGTAAATGGGAAACATAGAGATTAGTCTAATATAATGAAAGGTATTTAAGGCCCTTTTCGACAAAGAAAGTAAGATCTTGAGAGAGCGAGAGTCCTAAGCCATGAGAGAATAAAACAAGGATGGATTGGACATGTCAAAAGAATGAAAGTTAAACGACTAAGGAAACAAGTTCATCAAGGTAAAGTAAATGGCCGTAAAAGAAATTCTCAGGATGTGTAAATGAGACCCTAATTCGAAGAGACATAAGGAGTTATAGCAATACAAGAGCTGGCATGAGAAAATGCATGGACGTGAAGGAAGCGAGAGAAAGATGCTAAGCCAGGAAAGTCTAGCGACAAATAGTATATAAGAAATGCATGAAGATGAGTGCCAGTGAAGTGAATGACGCCTGAAACAAAAGACCTTGGATACTAATAGGCCCAAGTGCGGGTG
>JAUELO010103903.1:0-17764 GCA_032357855.1 Amphibolips quercusostensackenii | reverse complement strand
TTTATTTGAGATAAACGATTTTCAGTGCAAAATGTTAACATAACCTTAAATTTTTGAAAAATTGCTTATCCTTGAAATGCAATGACAAAACCAAAAATTATACACCTAATTACTGAATGATAATCTAAAGAATAATGATAATCTAAAAAATCTTATGAGTTTATAAAAAAAAAATAGCAATTTTCGACAAAAAATAATAACATAACGTAGCGAAAAAATCTTCTGAATTGTAAATCTTTTTTGCAGTTTAATGGTGTTCCTTTGAAACAACCTTAAATCTTTAAAAATTGGGATTCCGCATAATTATTTTTGTTTAAAAATGTTAATTTCCAGTGAAAAAACTGTAACGCAAACTAAAATTTTTTAAAAAGTTGAGCCTTACTCAAAACTTTATAGTTTTATTTATATATTTAATTTTTCAATACAAATTTTTTTGACAAATAGCACTATCATAATCCAAAAGTTTTTAAGGTTGTAAAATGTATCAACAAATTGTTACATGGTTTGTAATAAATTTTGAAATATAATTATATTTTATTATTATTTTATTATAATATAATTAATATAATTTAAAACAAGCATTTTTTGTAAATAAAAAATACCAATAATTTTCAACAAAATTTTAATCTGTTAAAATCTAATACATTTTTTTATTAAAAACAGCAATTTACGGTGCAAAACTCCAACATAACCTCAATTTGTAAAAAATTCAAAATCTTCATAATGTATGTATAAAAATGCTTATTTTATCAAAATAAATTACACAACTTAAAATTTTTTTAAATTGAATCATTTGAAATTAAAATATATAAAAGTTAGGCTATTTGAAATTGGTTTCTCAGTGATTGAATAATTTAATTTTAAATAGTTACAGTTTTAGATTTTTGGATTCACATATTGAACGCCAAATTTTCCATGATCTGCTTTCATAAGTTTTGATTTTCGATTTTAAATTAAATTGGTTGAATTTCGAAAAATACAATTAAAAATTTTTAAATTAAAAAATTCTAAACGATTGAAATTCACTTAAAATAATTGAAATTTTAAAGTGTTTGAATACAAGAAATTTTTAATATCACAATTTTTTTGGTCTAAAATTTTTTTGTTTTAAATTAGGTTTGTATCCTACAAAATTTTAACGTTTCAGGGTAGACATTTTTTTTATTTTTAATGTTTTTTATTAAAAAATGCTCTTTATTTTGGACTCTTTTTTAGGATAATTCATTTCTAAAGTTTACAATTAAGAATTTTTTTATTTTTAATTAATTTTTGAATTTTCGAAAAATTTATCTAATCAATATTAATGTTGAATTATAAAATTTTAAAATATAGTAACAATTTCAAGTTGTGAACTTTTAAAAATTTTAAATTTAAAATAGTTTCTAATTTCAAATTGTCAAATTTTATTCGCTACGAATTGAAAATTATTTAAATTTGAAATGTTGCAATTTGAATTATTTAATTCTGGACACTTAATAATAAATAAAATAATAAAATTTTAATTCCTTTCAATTTAAAATGGTTTTCGAATTTCGAATTTAAAATCAATCAAAATATTAACAAAACGTAAAATGTTTAGAAATTTAAACTTTTTTTTAAGACCAAATTATATCATTTAAAAATGACTTTATTCAAATACTAATTTTTAACAAAAAGCGTAAATATCAAAAATGTATAATATAGTAAATAATTATTAATTTTTTTCTTATAAAATAAATGATTTGCAGATTTAATTTTTTGAATTTTAAATTCAAGATATGAAACAATCGTTACACTAATTTTTTTAGAAAGGATTAAATAGTATAGCTTTTAGCAAACTTTTATTTACTTTTTCAATAAATTTTGTTAACTACTACGAAATCCTTGTTAATTAAAAAAAAAAGAAAAATTTGTCGTTGCAAAAATTAGGTATCTGAAAAAAAAGATTTTCTATGATTTTAAGAATTGAAGTGATATTATCAGTTATGTTTAATTGAATGAAAAATATTTTTTATTATACAAAAAGTTAAAAACTCACAAAAAATAATAATTTCGACAATATTTTTTTAATTAAATTTTTTCTTACTGTCAATTAAGAAAAAATTTCAAATAGTTGAAGTTTGATAAGCCATGACTTATTTTCACATGAAAAACATTCCATGCAACCTTTTTCGCAATTTCAAAACTGAGTTACCAATCTTAACATATAGTTATTGAAAAAAAAATTCAAACATTTTCAAAAAATTAATAAAAAGCGAAGTAGAAAAAAACTCAGTTGCAAAAAACTTTAAAATGCATATTTTTTTTTATCTTGAAAAATGTTTTTTTTTAAATATTTTTTTTAAACTCATATCATCAGTAATATTACTTTGATTCTCAAAATCATAAAAAAAAACTATTTTTCCAGAAACCTGATATTTGGCACAACTGTAATAAATTTCTTAACTCAAATAAAAAAATTAAAAAATTAAAAAATTATGCCTACGTCTTTTCACCTTTTAAGTGAATATAAAACTCTAAATTGCAATTTCGTTTTTACAAAAATTCTAAAAAGTAATTGTTTTTCTTTTATAAATGAGAAAGATAAAAGAGGTGAGAATTTCACACATATGATACTTCTTTTTTTTTGTCAGAAAATGCTGTATTCATCTCGACAAAAGAGCTCATAAATCACAGAAGAAGAATCGTACATATCCTTTTTTATGGGTCGACGGTTTCATGAAACCGAGAAAGAGTCAGCCAAACATAAAACAAAAATAAATAAAAAATGAATATGGGTATTTTTCACATAAAGGTTTCTTTTGGTTTTTCGTTAAAAAAGTGAGGATTTAAACAAAAATATTGGCCTTTTCAATTTATAACCCACATTTTTTAACTCAATTTTTTTTTTATTACTTTTCTGAAAAAAAACCCGTTGAGTTTTTGCACTAAAATTAAGAAAATACAATTTCTTTAATCATTTGCAAATGAAAATTCAAATAAAAATGTCTTATTTATTAACAACTTTTGTTACATCAAGACTATATGAATCTGATTTAAATTTTCTGTCAGATTTCATTGACTACATTTTTAAAGTGAGGAATTGTAATAAAAATGTTGCCTTTCTCAATTCTTAACCCACGCTAATTTTACTAAAATATTTTATTTTATTACATTCCTCAAAATAATCGTCCGATTTTAGTACTGAAATAAAGAATATATTATTTCTCAAATCATTCGCAACTGAAAAGTCAAATAAAGATCGTTTTATGATTGGACAACTTTTATTTCATTATACATTTTTTGTTACATTTTAACTATTTGAATTTGATTTGAATTTTCCGTAAGATTTCATTAACCATATTTTTAAAGTGAGGAATTGTAATAAAAATGTTGCCTTTTTCAATCCATAACCCACGCTAATTTTACTAAAATTTTCTATTTTATTACATTCCACAAAATGAACGTCCAATTTTAGTACTGAAATTAAGAATATACTGTTTCTGATATCATTCGCAAATAAAAAGTCAAATAAAAATAGTTTTTCTTATGAACAACTGCTATTACATTTTACATTTTTTGTTACATTTCAACTATTTCAATTTGATTTAACTTCCCTATAAGATTTTATTGTCTACGTTTTAAAAGTGAGGATTTATAAAAAAAATGTCGCTTTTTTTAATTTATAACCCAAGCTGCTTTTAATAAAATTTTTTGCCTTATTACATTCCGGAAAAAAACGGCCAATTTTAGTACTAAAATTGAGAATATACAATTTTCCAAATCATTCGCCAATGATAATAGTTTTAATTATTAACAATTTTTATTTAATTTTACATTCTTTGTTACATTTTTTGCTACATTTTTTGTTACATTTTTTGTTACATTTCAACTATTTGAATTTGATTTAAATTTCCTATAAGATTTTATTGACTACGTTTTAAAAGTAAGGATTTATAGAAAAAATGTCGCTTTTTTAAATTTATAACCCAAGCTGCTTTTACTAAAATTTTTTACTTTATTACATTCCCGAAAAAAATCAGCCAATTTCAGTTCTAAAATTGAGAATATACAATTTTTCAAATCATTCGCCAATGATGATAGTTTTAATTATTAACAATTTTTATTTAATTTTACATTCTTTGTCACATTTTTTGCTACATTTTTTGTTACATTTCTTGTTATATTTCAACTATTTTAATTTGATTTAAATTTCCTATAAGATTTTATTGACTACGTTTTAAAAGTAAGGATTTATAGAAAAAATGTTGCTTTTTTAAATTTATAACCCAAGCTGCTTTTACTAAAATTTTTTACTTTATTACATTCCTGAAAAAAATCAGCCAATTTTAGTACTAAAATTGAGAATATAGAATTTTTCAAAACATTCGCCAATGATGATAGTTTTAATTATTAACAATTTTTATTTAATTTTACATTCTTTGTTACATTCTTTGTTACATTTTTTGCTACATTTTTTGATACATTTTTTGTTACATTTCAACTATTTTAATTTGATTCAAATTCCCTATAAGATTTTATTGTCTACGTTTTAAAAGTGAGGATTTATAGAAAAAATGTCGCTTTTTTAATTTATAACCCAGGCTGCTTTTACTAAAATTTTCTACCTTATTACATTCCTGAAAAAAATCGGCCAATTTTAGTACTAAAATTGAGAATATACAATTTTCCAAATCATTCGCCAATGATAATAGCTTCAATTATTAACAATTTTTATTTAATTTTACATTCTTTGTTACATTTTTTGCTACATTTTTTGTTAAATTTTTTGCTACATTTCAACTATTTGAATTTTATTTAAATTTTCTATAAAATTTCATTGACCACATATTAAAAGTAAGGATTTGTAAAAAGGTTGCCTTTTCAATTTATAACCCACAATGTTTTTGCTAAATTTTCTCATTTTATTACATTTTTGAACAATATGTTTAAATTTTAGTGATAAAATTAAGAATATACTATTTCTTAAATCATGCAGAAATAAACATTCAAATAAAAATAGTTTTTTTATTGACATCTATTGTTACAGTTTACATTTTTGTTGAATTTTGACTATTTGAATATTTTTTTGATTTCCTATAAGATTCTATTGTCGACGTTTTAAAAGTGAGTATTTGTAGAAAAATGGTGTCTTTTTCCACTTATAACTCATGCTGTTTTTAAGAAATTTTCTTAATTTTATTACATTTCTGAAAAAACCCCGACAAAATTTAGTGCTGAAATTAAGAATATACCGTTTCTTGAACCATTTAAAAATAACAATTTAAATAAAAACAGTTTTACTTATTTATAATCTCTGTTACATTTGACATTTTTTTACGTTTTAACTATAAGAATATAATTTTAATTTTTTATTCGATTGTTTTCACGTTTTAAAAGTAAGGATTTGTAAAAAAATATTGTCTTTTCAAATTTATAAATCACACTGTTTTTTACTAAATTTTTCTATTTTATTACATTTCTGAAAAAAACCGTCGAATTTCAGAACTAAGATTAAAATAAACCAATTTTATTTAAATTTTCTATAAGATTTTATTAAATACGTGTTAAAAGTGAGGATTTGTAGAAAAAATGTTGTATTTTTCAATCTATAACCACCGCTGTTTTCACTTAAATTTATTATTTTATTACATTCCTTAAAAAAATCGTTCAATTTCAGTACTAAAATGAAGAATATACCATTTCTCAAATCGGTTGCGGGTGCGGTGGGTACTTGTAAAAAAATGTTATTTTCAACTTGTGACCTATGCTGTTTTTACGACAATTTTTTATTTTATTACATTCCTAAAAAAAAGCCGCCAAAATTAAGTGCAAAAATTAGGAATATACCATTTTTTGAATCATTTGAAAAGAACAATTCTAATAACAATAGTTTTATCTATTTACAATCTTTGTTATACTTAACACCTTTTGATTACATTTTAACTATAAAATATAATTTAAATTATTTATTAGATTTTATGAAATACGTTTCAAAAGTAAGAACTCGTAAAAAAATTGTCTTTTCCAATTTATAGCTCACGCTGTTCAAAAAAAAAAAATTTATTTCATTAAATTCCTGAAAAAAAACATAGAATTTCAGTAGTTAAATGAAGAATATACCATTTCTCAAATCATTCACAAAAAACAATTCAAATAAAATATTCTTATTCATGAACAACTTTTTTTGTATTTTATATTTTTTGATACATTTTAACTATTTGAATTTTATTTGAATTTTCTATAAAATTTGATTGACTATGTGTTGAAAGTAAGGTTTTGTAGAAAAAATGTTGTCTTTTTCAATTTATAACCCACGCTGTTTTCACTAAAATTTCTTATATTATTACATTCCTAAAAAATTATTCAATTTTAGTACTAAAATTAAGAATATATCATTTCTCTAATCATTAGCAAATAAAAATAGTTTTTTTATTTACAATCTTCGTTACAGTTTTCATTTTTTGATTACATTTTAACTATGAAATATAATTTAAATTTTTCATTAAATTTTATGAAATATGTTTCAAAAGTGAGGATTTGTAAAAGAAATATTGCCTTTTCCAATTTATAGCTCACGCTGTTTTTACAAAAAAAATTTATTTTATTACATTTCTGGAAAAACCATAGAATTTCAGTACTAAAATCAAGAATATACCATTTCTCAAAACATTCATTGAAAACAATTTAAATAAAATATTTTTATTCATCAACAACTTTTGTTGCATTTTAGATTTTTTAATCCATTTAAACTATTTTGATTTTATTCAAATTTTCTATAAGATTTTATTGACTACGTGTTGAAAGTAAGGTTTTGTAGAAAAAATGTTGTCTTTTTTAATTTATAACCCACGCTGTTTTCACTAAAATTTTGTATATTATTACATTACTTGAAAAAATTATTTAATTTTAGTATTAAAATTAAGAATATATCATTTCTCAAATCATTCGCAAATAAAAATAGTTTTATTTATCAACTACTTTTGTTACATTTTACATTTTTGGTGAAATTTTTTGTTACATTCAGGCCATTTTAATTTTATTCAAATTTTCTATACTATATTTTTTTTATTACATTTCTGAACAAAATGTTTCAATTTCAGTGCTAAAATTAAAAATATACTATTTCTTAAATAAACAGAAATAAAAATTTAAATAAAAATAGTTTTATTTCTTAAAAACTTTTGTTACATTTCACATTTTTGTTACATTTTTACTATTTAAATTTTATTTAAATTTCTTATAAGATTGCATTGACGATGTTTCAAAATTCAGAATTTGTAAAAAAATGTTGTCTTTTTCAAATTGTAAGCCATGGTTTTCACGCAAATTTTTCACTTTATTACATTTCTAAAAAAAAAACACCAAAATTAAGTGCTTAAATGAAGAAAATACCATTTCTCGTATTACTTGAAAATAACAATTTAAATGAAAATAGTTTCACTTATTTACAATCTTTGTTACATTTTACATTTTTTGTGACATTTTAACTATTAGAATATAAATTGAATTCTTTATTCGATTTTTTTACCTCGTTCTAAAAGTGAGGATTTGTTTTTAAAAAATTGTCTTTTTAAATTTATAACTCACGCTGCTTTTTACTAAATTTCTTAATTTTATTGCATTTCTAATTACAATTTCTAATTCCAGAACTAAAATTTTAAAAATACCATTTCTTAAATCATTTACAAATCACAATTCAAATAAAATATTTTTATTTATCAAGAACTTTTGTTGCATTTTACACTTTTTGTTACATTTAACTATTTTAATTTTATTCGAATTTTCTATAAGATTTTATTAAATACGTGTTAAAAGTGAGGATTCGTGGAAAAAATGTTGTCTTCTTCAAATTATAACCCACGCTGCTTTCACTAAAATTTTTTATATTATTACATTCCTGAAAAAAATCGTTTAATTTCAGTTCTAAAATTAGAAATATACCATTTCTTAAATCACACAGAAATAACAATTTAAGTAAAAATAGTTTTATTTATTGACAACTTTTGTTACATTTTACATTTTTGTCACATTTTGAATATTTGGATTTTATTTTCATTTCCTATAAGATTTCATTGACGACGTTTCAAAAGTGAGGATTTGTAAATAAATGCTGTCTTTTTCAACTTATCACCCATGCTGTTTTTACGAACATTTTTTATTTTATCACATTTTTGAAGGAAAAAACCGCTAAAATTTAGTGCTGAAATTAAGAATATACAATTCCTTGAATTACTTGAAAATAACAAAAAAGAAAAAAATAGTTTTATTTATTTACTATCTTTGTTACATTTTACATTTTTCGTTACATTTAAACTATTAGGATATAATTTGAATCGTTTATTAGATTTTCTTGACCACGTTTTAAAAGTGAGGATTTGTAAAAAAAATATTGTCTTTTCAAATTTATACCTCACGCTGTTTTAGTTAATTTTTTAAAATTTATTTACATTTCTAAAATAACCTCAAATTTCGAAACTAAAATTAGGAACATACCATTTCTCAAATCATCAGCAAATAACAATCATCATGAAAATATTTTTATTTTAAATTTTACATTTTTTATTACATTTTAACTATTTAAAATTGATTTAAATTTTCTATAAGATCTCATTGACTACGTTTTAAAAGTGAAGATTTGTAGAAAAAATTTTGCCTTTTCCAATTTATAACCCAAGCAGTTTTCATAAAAATTTTTTATTTTATTACATTAAAAAAAACCGTCCAATTTCAGTACTGAAGTTGAGAATATGCCATTTCTGAAATCATTCGCAAATAAAAATTCAAATAAAAATAGTTCTATTCATTGACAACTTTTATTACATTTCACATTTTTTGTTACATTAAGAATATTTTAATTTTATTTGAATTTTCTATTAGATTTTATTGACCACGTTTCAATAGTAAGAGTTTGTAAAAAGTTTTGCCTTTTTAATTTATAACCTACGCTCTTTTTACTAAATTTTTTTATTTTATGTCATTTCCGAAAAAAAAACCGTCGAATTCTAGTTCTAAAAATAAGAATATACCCTTTTTCATTACACACATAAATTACAATTTAAATAATATATTTTTACTCATCAATAACATTTTTTACATTTTACATTTTTTGTTACATTTTAACTATTTTAATTTTATTCAAATTTTCTATAATATTTTATTGATTGCGTGTTGAAAGTGAGGATTTAAAAAAAAATTGTCTTTTTCAATTATAACCTACGCTGTTTTTACTAAAATTTGTTACTTTATTACATTTTTTTAAAAAACGTTGAATTTCGGTACTTAAATAAAAAATATACCATTTCTCAAAACATTTAAAAATATCAATTTGAATAAACAGAATTTCATTTTTTATTAAGTATTTCTAAATTTTACATTTTTTGCTACATTTGACCTGTTTATATTTGATTTGAATTTTCTCCAAGCTTTTATTAACAGCGTTTCAAAAGTGAGGATTAAAAAAAAAGTTGCCTTTTTTAATCTATAACCAACGCTGTTTTCACTAAATTTGTTATTTTATTACATTTTTTGAAAAAAATTGTCAAATTTATGTACTAATTTTCTATAAGATTTCATTGACCTTGATATGAAAGTGAGGATTCGTATAAAATGTTCCTTTTTTCAATTAATAACCTACGCTGTTTTTACTCAATATTTTACTTTATTACATTTCTAAAAAAAACGTCAAATTTCAGTACAAAAGTGAGGAATATACCATTTCTCAAATAATTTTTGAATAAAAATTCAAATAAACACAGTTTTATTTATAAACAACTTTGATTACATTTTATATTTCTTGTTTAATTCTAACCATTTTTATTATTATTTAAATCTTCTGGCAGATTTTATTGAACACGTTTCAAAAGTGAGAATCTGTGAAAAAAATGTTGCCTTCTTTAATTTATAAGCCATGCTGTTTTTACTTCATTTTTTTATGTCACATTTTTTAAAAACCCTTCGAATTCCCCAAAAAAATTAAAAATATACCTTTGCTCAAATCATTTGCAAATAAAAATTTAAATACAAATATTTTTATAAATCAAAAACTTTTGTAACATTTTTTGTTGCACTTTAACTATTCGAATTTGATTACGAATTTCCATATGATTGCATTGAACACGTTTTAAAATTTAGGATTTGTAAAAATATGTTGCTTTTATCAATTTAAAACCCAGGCTGTTTTTACTAAACTTTATTTTTTATTACATTTTCTATACTATTTCTCAAAATCATTTACAAATAAAAATTTAAATAAAAATATTTTTATTTATCAACTTTTTTTGTCACATTTTACATTTTTTGTTATATTTTACCTATTTAGATTTGATTGAAATTTTCTTTAAGATTTTATTGACTACGTGTTAAAAGTAAGGATTTGTAAGAAAATTTTGCCTTTTTTAATTAAGAAACCACGCTGTTTTTACTGAAAAATTTTATTTTATTACATTTCTTGAAAAAAACGTCGAATTTCGGTAATAAAATTCAGAATATTCCATTTCTACAATCATTTGCAAATAAGAATTATATAAAAATAATTTTATTTTTTATTATCTTTTTCACATTTGAAATTTAGCTTGTGAAACTAAATTTTTGATTTTACGCTAAGTACGTACACGAATAAAATAAAAAATTAGGATTATATTGATATGCTTGATTTATAAACAAAATTTCAAAATAATGCTCGCTATCAAATACCTTTGAAATTGATAAAACTATATTAATTAAAAATAATTTTTTAAACAGCAACTTTAAAGCAACTTCAACAAATTTTTAAATCCATAATTTAAAAAAATGGATCAGGCAATGGTTTTAATTCTAATCAACAAATTTTTGTGGGTTGTGTTTTTTTAATAATTTTTAATATGTAATAATATTAGATAAGTTTTTTCGGAAAAATTTTATTTATTTTTATGGCATTATTTGCATTTAAATAATAATTTTTGAAAATAAAAGTTTTTTACAGACGGTTAATTTTTTCTTGTTTTACAAAAAATTTGAACTCCTTTTTACATCTTGATCTTGTAATAAAGAATTTTTTCATATAACAGGATTGATAAGTAGAAAATTAAAAATAGAAGTTAAATTTGGGATAAAATAAAAAAAGTTATAAAATTCTAATAAATAATATATTGCAAAAAAAAACATTTCAAATATAATTTTTTATTATAAAAATTCATTACTAAAAAGTCTTTAATTGCAAATATTCAAAACTAAAGAATTTATAGCAAATCTCCAAAATTCCAAAAAAATGCCTAAAACCATTTACCGCTAAAATTCAAAAATATAAATCTCAAAAATTAAATAATTTGCGCTTGTACATGTATTTTAAAAATTCAAAATTATTTAATTGTAAGGCATGAAAATTAATGAATTTTAAACTGTAAATCTTAAAAATTGAAGATTCGATGAATTTTTAATTTTGGAAATTTACAATTAAAAATTATGATAGTTTTAAATTTAGCAGTTTAAAATTATGTGATTTTTATGATTAAATAAATTAAAAAGTCTTAATTTGCAAATATTCCAAACTGAAGAGTTTTCTCTTTTAAATCTGCGAAATTAAAGAATTTTTAATTGCAAATCGTTAAGGTTAAAGAATTTTCAATTGTAAATTACTAGAATAAAATTAATGAATAAAAAAGTTTAAAATTACGTACGATTAAAATATGATTTTTAAAAATAAAATAATTTTAGAATTTTATATTTTTGCAATAAAAAATTGTTCGATTGTAGATCTTCAGATTTGTACAACTTTAAATACCAAACCTATAAAATTAAAGCGTTTTTTAATTTTGAAAATTTGCATAAGAAAATTATGCAAGATTTGATTTTTATAATTAAAAATTGTGTAGTTTTAAGTGTTAGAAGTACAGATTAAAAAATTAAATATTTTTTAATCTCAGATTTAAAAATTGAACTATTCCTGAAAAAGCATTTATAATTTCATCTTTTTCTATTTTACACATTAATCTTTAAGAAGAATTTAATGGCGAATATTTAAAAAAGTGGAATTTTTCATCACGATTCATAAAAATTTAGCTACATATTCCAAATATAAATTTTGAAAATTAAATAATTTTCAATTCTGTATTTTTGAAATTCAAGAATTTCGTATTGCAATTTTTCAAAATTGTAGAATTTTTAAATTTACATAAATGTTTGAAATTGAAGACACGAAATTTTTGTTGTTGTTGCAAATCACTAATGAAAAATTATGCAAGTTTTAAGTTTCACAATTAAAATTTTTTAAATTTTGATGATCAACAATTAGAATTTTTCAAATTTTGATGATCAACATTCGAAATTTTTTAGTTTAGCAGTTTTAGAATTAAATGCACTAAACACTTGACAAATTTTTTTAATATTTATTAATTTTCAAAATTAAAAAATTTTTTTTTACTTTAATTTAAATTTGCCATATTGGATTATCCAACTTTAATTTGTAAATTCTGCTAACAAATTCGGATTCAGCCAACCCAGAAACTTCATAATCAATATTTTTATGGAAATCGGATCAATAATGCAGATTTAAAAAAATGACCGATGAGCCTTTTAAAAAAGTGTTTTAAAAAACATGAAAAAAAAAATTTTAATCTGAAATATTTTTTCAATTGCTTATTTTAAAAAAATCGAAAATTTGGCTTATTTTGTACCTTGACTTCAAAAAATCGCATAAAATGAAAAAATTGTGCTGAAAATGTAAAATAAATACCATACAATTTTTTTAACACATCTATAATTTAAGATAATTACACTTGAAAAATCTGTATTGGTTCTTGAGATATGACCAAAAATGTCCAAGAATGTATGCATCTGATCGCCGAGAATTTCTCAGATTTTGTACCTTAAATTCAAATCGTTCTATAACTCTAAATAATTCTTAGAGAAAACTGTAATTTACAGAAAAAAAAAACTTTAAAACTTTATCTTTAATTCAGGCTAATAAAACTCGGAAAATCTTAAAGCGTTCTTGAGATATGAATAAAAATGTCCAAGCATGTCTGCGTGTGATCGCCGAGAATTTCTCAGATTTTGTACCTTGCCTTCAAGTCGTTCCGTAACTTTAGAAAAATTTTTTAACTTACTGAAATTCATAGAAAGAAATTTTCAAAATCTTATCTTTAATTTAAGCTAATGACAATTGAAAAAATCTGTATGCATTCTTGAGATATGAACAAAAATGGCCAAGCGTGTCTGCGTGTGATCGACGAGAATTTCTCAGATTTTGTATCTCAACTTCAAGTCGTTCTGTAACTTGAGAAGATTTTTTAAAAATACTGAAATTTACAGGAAGCATCTTTAAAATCTTCTCTCAAATTCGAGCTGATAAAACTTAAAAAATCTTTATGCGTTTTTGAGATATGAACAAGAATGTCCAAGCGCTTCTGCGTCTGATGGCTGAGAATTTCTCAGAATGGAACCTTAACTTTAAATCGTCCTGCAGCTTTAGGAAATTTGGTAAAAATATAAAATTAACAAGAAGAAATTTTTAAAATCTTATTATTAATTTAGGCTAATAAAACTCAAGGAATCTTTATGCGTTCTTGAGATATGAACAAAAATGTCTGAGCGTTTCTGCGTCTGATCGCCGGAAATTTCTCAGATTTTGTACTTTAACTTCAAGTCGTCCTGTAACTTTAAAAGATTTTTCAAAAATACTAGAATTCACAAAAAGAAATCTTACAAATATTTTTTAAAATTTAAGCTAATAAAACTTAAAAAATCTGTGAGCGATCTTGAGATATGAGCAAAAATGTTCAAGCGCTTCTGCGTCTGATGGCCGAGAATTTCTCAGATTTGGACCAAAACTTCAAATCGTGATGCAGCTTCAGAAAATTTGGTGAAAAATGAAATTAACAAGAAAAAGTCTCTAGAATCTTATCTTTCATTTAAGCCTATTTAACCTTAAAAATCTTCAAGGGTTCCCAAGTTATAACAATAAATTCCCAAGCATCGACGCAGACATGCTTGGACGCTTATTGTCATAACTTGGAAACACGTGAAGATTTTTTTAATTTTATTGGCTTAAATTGAAGATAAAACTTTGGAGACTAAATAGTATAATTTTTTAATTTTATCTATGACTTCCCGAAGTCATGCTAAAAGTTGAATTTAGGTATAAAATTCGAGAAACTCTTGCATTTTTTTTAAACTTCCTAAGTCGTGTGTTCTTTCCAGACGGTCCAAAATATACGTGTGAGGTGTCATTTAACGCGGAATTTCATAAGCTTTTCAACCATTGTCTAAAAAAGTTCCTGCCTACTTTTTTAAGCGAGTTATCACGCTTTAAAGTCAGTCATAATTTTAGTAGCATTTGCGCTAATAAAACCGAAAATTTTTAATGGTAGTGTATTGAATTTTTTTTTTTTTAATTATTTATTTAAAAATTGACCTTCATGTATAAGCTAACTTCTATAATAATTATTTTTTCTTTGCCTTTCATGAATCGTAAGTAATCAAGTTATTCATGAACTCAGGAAATGCATCTTTTATTGAATGAAGGAATTTCCTAGTATATGGCTAAATTACGCTGCCTTATTGTCGCATAAATGTGGAGAATGTTATTATATCGATGAAACGCGTTCCGATAATTCGATTAAGTAATTTAATTAATGGAATGGAATTTATTGGAAGGCTCATTGTACAAACCATTTGTCGAAGAGTAATCAAATTTACTCTCTGTTGAAAGTTACGAATTGTCGAATAGCCAACTCTCCAACAGATGGAATTTGCATTTATTTACTCTTTTGAATATTATTGACAGCAAACTAGATAACAATTTTTTTTTGTCTTACACAATTTGCAAATTATAATATCAAATTGATATTATTTATACCCAAATTTTGTATTTTATAGTAACTATTGTCTAAAATAATAAAAGAGAAGAAAGGCAATATTTTTGATAATTGATAGCTGAACTTTAGAACTAATGCAAAATATTTTTTTACAATATATAAAAAATACAACCAATCAAATTTTGTTTATAAATATCAATTTCTGACGAAATCACAAAAACAATCTGAAGTTCTTCAAAATTAAAAGTTAATTTTTTGTTTAAAATAAACGATTTTCAGTAAAAAACGTGTAAACATTTTATTATTGTTTGAATATTGTGAATAATATCTGAAATCTAATAATTTTTCATTTACAAAAAGAATTTTAGACAAAAAACACTAACAGAACGTAACGAAAAATTGTTTGATATTGTAACTGTTTTTTGAAATCTAATTTTTTTTGTTTACTAAAAAAATCATCGTGTTAGGAACTTTTTTGAATATCAAAAATCCGAAATATTTGAATGCATACTAATTAACTTTTCATGTAAAGTTATGCAAATATAAAAATTTTAACATTGGTTTTGAATGAAAAATTCTTTTTTTTTCAATTTCTAACCGTTAAAAAATGAAGTCAACGAAATTTCCAACAGCTTCATTTTTGAAAGTTTAATAATATCAAACTTTTGGAAATGTACAGAAATTAAATTTTCGTCAGTTTAGTTTGCAACAGATAAAAATTAAATAAATAATTTTAAAAAATTTTTAATTTTGTTCAATTTCCAAAAGTTCAGATTTCAAGTGGTGGAAGCTGAGGAAAATTGAATTTTCAAGAGGTGAAAATTCTATTTTCAATCTTCCTTAATTTTTAGTAGCCTTTAATTTTCAACAATTAAATTTTTGACTAAAAAAAGTTTAATTTTTTAAATTAATCTGTTTAAAGATTTCAAATCTTGTTTAAATTATAATAATTTTTGTTTGAAAATACTAATTTTTGATGTATCAGGCCAACGTGATTTAACATTTTTCAAAAATTATGAATCTTTTTTGGAATCAATTCACTTTTTGATAAAAATTTCAATTTCTGACAAAAGACACTAACACAATCAAAAAGTGTTTGAACTTGTGAATTTCATGATTTAAAAAAAAATCAGTAGATTTAAATTTAAAGATTCTTGTTTTAAAACACCAATTTTCCAAGTAGAACACAGCAACATGAACTATAGTTTAAAAAATAGTAAATATTCTTTAAAATTAAACTATTTTTTATTAAAAATTTTAATAATTCACTTCGAAAAACAGTAAAATAATGTAGAAAACAATTTTTTCAAATTCTAAATCTTTTCTGAAATTTAATAATTTTTGCTTTATTTTGTTTTTAAAAAATAGTGAATATTTTTCGTATTCTACTAATTTTTTATTAAATAAACAACGGAAATAAAAATTGTTAAGTTGTACATTCTTGAATATTCTTTTTGCTTGTGAAATTAAAATATTAATGAAAACTGAACCTAAAATAAGTTAAAATTATTTTTAATGTTTAAAAAGCGTACTTAAAAAATATTTAGCTGCAAAATAAGGCAGTGCTAATTGGTTATAAAACAGAAGGTGTTGCGTGTCAAAGTTCTAAGGCTGCTTGAATAAAATTTTTCATATTTTTTTAAAACATATAATTTTTCAAGAAAAAAAGTACATTTTTAAAATTTTCTTCGTTATTTAAGAAATATATTATCTAAAATTTGTAATACTACCCCGTTAATTTCATAATTACTTAGTGAAGATGGATACAAGAAAAATAATTAAAAAAAGGTAGACGACACTTAAAATGAAGAAATGTTATGTTCCAAAAAAGTATTGAAAAATTGCTATAATAGAAATAAGGTAATTTTTTCCAGTGTTTTAGAAGTATACTTTTTAAATTTTTCGCGGGAAAATTAGGCATTGCTAATTGGCTATAAAACTAAAAGTTCGTTGAAGCCAAAAAGACAAATGTTTTTAAAAACAGCAGAATTCTAAACAAGAAAGCTTATTACGAATTTTACACCAAAAAAAATTTTTAAATAATCAAGAACAATTTTTGCTTCCCTATAGAGTAAGCTTTGTAATAGTAACATTTTAAAAAAATTTGAATTTGTTAAATTAAACGTCCCTTAATTTAATAATGTCTAATACAATATTCTAAGCAATTATCCGGATGTGTGTGTGTGTGCGTGGAACGGGATGTGTGTCTGTTTAGTGTGTGTGTTTAAAATGCATTTTTTGTAGCACTTTATTTTATTTTAGAAAACGGCTATGCGTAATATTTTAAACACCTAAAAAAAAAAATTTCATCAACATAATTGAGGCACCGGATTGCAGAACTGCTTCTGTGCTCGGACCGTCTCGTCTCAGTAGGCCGGAGAGAGGGGATGACCACCACTCAACGCGTCGATCGGGGGAAAAAGGCAGTTCACAACGCACTAATCAACTTGTCGTTTTTCTGTTAATAATTAATAAATCGGCTTGACTTTTTTGTAGGAATAATCTTTTGGCTCTGTGCTTCAGATACAATTGCTTAATAAAATTGTTCATTCAACTTATTATTTACAATAAATAAAATAAACGCTAGAAAATTCCAATATAACATTAAAAATTGAACAAAATTTTTGGCTTATTCTTTATCCATTTATGAGTATAATATTAAGAAGTCAGACCAGTAGGTTGATATTTGCGCTTTTAGTTTGTAGTTGAAAGCTTCCTTATTGTATAGAACTTTTAATTCACAACGTAAGAACAAAAAGTTTAAACTGTTTAAAGAAACATGTCATGGTAAAATGAATATGTAAAAAAAAAAATTTCTACGCAAAAATCTTTATTTTATTTTAATACATTGTCCGCGACATTTCCCTTATCATATATCATTATTATCAATCCTAATATATATATAAAATAATAATAATATATATAATATAATATATAATATAATAATATAATAATGTATATACATTTTCACAGCTTTAAAAATATAGATAAAATAAGATCCTTTTTTTTCT
>JAUELO010103822.1:0-17764 GCA_032357855.1 Amphibolips quercusostensackenii | reverse complement strand
ACCAGCGCTTTTTTTAAAAAAATTACTATTTTGAGCTGTTTATAAGGATATTCCAAAAGAATTCAAATTTTGTTATGAAAAAGAAAAATTTTTAAAATCAAAATACTGAACTGGAATTTTTAAAGAAAAATGATAATATTCAGTTGGTTGTGGAAATCTTTCAAAGAAATTCTAATTTTCTTTTGGAAGGGGAAAATTTTGAAAATTGACTTGAAATACAGAATTAAAAAATATATATTACGATTCTAAATTGAAATGAGAAACTTACGAAGTAAAGTATGATTCTGACTTAGAACAGCGAATTTTGAAAAAGAATTATGATTGTGTTTTGAAACAGGGATTTTGAAAAAAGAATGATAATTTTGAGTTCATTTTGTGAATTTCGTAAAAGAGTTATGAATCTGTTTTGGAAAAGAAATTTTTTTAGAATCAAAATACTAAATTTAAACAGTGAATTTTTCAAAAAGTATGACAATTTTAACTTAAAATAGGAAATCATCGAAAAACAGGAAGTGTTTGGAAAATGTAATAGTTTTTTTAGTAAAATACGAAATTATCTGAAGACATTACATTTAATTCTGAATTAGGTCTGATAATTATAAAAAAATACAATTCGGATTCAAAACTGAGAGTTTTCAAAAAATAATTATGATTCTGATTTAGAAGTGGAATTTAAAAAAAAATTATAATTATCAGTTGGTTGTGGGAATCTTTTAACGGAATTCTAATTCTGTTTCAAAAGGGAAAATTTTTAAAATCACAATTTGGACCGGGAACAGAGTATTATAGAAAATATCACAATTTTGAATTAAAATGGGGAATTATTAAAATAAAGTATAATTCTGGCTTCAAACAGTGAATTTCGGAAAAGAATTAAGATTCTGATTTGGAACAGGAATTCTGGAAGAAGAATGAAATTTTTAGTAGGTTCTGGTAATTTTCCAAAGAATTTTAATTCTGTTTTGGAAAAGGAAATTTTTCAGAATCATAATACTGAAATGAAACATTAAATTTTCAAAAAAGTATATCAATTTCAACTTGAAATGGGGAATTTCTGAAAAGACTTATAATGCTGTTTTGGAACAGGGAATGTTTAACAAAAGTAATAATTTTTTAGTTAAAACACGAAATTTTCTAGAACAGTTATGCGTTATCCTAAATTGTGTCAAGGGTTATTAAAAAAATTATCATTCGGATCTGGACCAAAGAATTTTTCAAAAGAATTACAATTTTGACCTAAAATGTGGGATTTTCGAAAAAATTCTGATTTTCATTTCTAACAAGGATTTATACAAAAGAATTACATTTCCGTTTTGGAAAAGGAAATTTTTAACAATCATAATACTGAATTGTAACATTAAATTTTCAAAAAGTAAATGCAATTCTCAACTGGGTCATAAAATTTATAAAGTTATAATTTTGACTTGAAACGGGGATTTTTGGGCGAAAATTATGATTTTTATACGGAAGAGGTGATTTTTGAAAAGAATTGTGATTTTCAGTTTCTTCAGAAAAATTTTCAAAAAAATTGTAATTCTAGTTTGAGATTTAATTTAATTAGGATTTAAATATTATTATTTAATTCCGATTAGAGGGAGCAAATTTTAGAAAAGAATGATACTTTTGAGTAAATCCTGGGAATTTTCCAAAAAAATTGAAATTTTGTGTTTGAAATGCTATTTCTAAGAAGAATTGTGATTCTTTTTGGAACAGTGAATTTTCAAGAAGAATGATAATTTTTATCTGCTTAAGAAAACTAAATAAATATTTAATTTTGACTTTAAGCAGTGTATTTTTTGACTTGCAACAAGGAATTTTCGAAATGAATTATGATTCTGACATTTAACAGGAAATTTTTTAAAGAAATAATATTCTTAATTGCAACAGAGACTTTTCGAAGCAAAAGTTATAATTTATATCTTGAACAAGAAATTTCGTAAAAAAATTAAAATTCTGACCTTCTGACCTGGGATAGGAGATTTTTAAATAGAATTATAATTCTGTCCTCAAACAGTAAAGTTTGCAAAGAAATAGCAAATTTGATCAGGGCGGACATTGAAAAATAAAAAAGATGATTCTGATTTCAAACCAGGAATTCATTAAAGTAACTATATTTCTTGCTCGGATCAGGAAATATTTTAAATAATTATAATTTTGAATGAGTTAGAAAATTTCTTTAACAAGTATAAGTTTTATTTGGAACAGGGAATTTCTAAAGAGATTGATGATTTTCCGAAACAGTTATAAGTATTTCTGAATTGGATCAGAGAATTTACAAACAAAATAATTCAGAAATTTTTTTAAAGAATTATAATTCGGACTTTAAATCGAAAATCTTTTAAAAGAACCACAATTTTCAGTTGAAACGAGAAATTTTTCAAACAAAGCCTAAGCAGGGCATTCTTTAGATAATAATTATAATTTTGAATTAGTTTAGGCAATGAACCAAAATCGAAATTTTCAATGAAAACAAGAAAAATTTAATTTTGAAAAATGTTATTTTTCTCAGCCTAGTTCAAAGAATTGCAAGTTACTTGTTCAAATCATTTTTTCAATTTTGCATTGGTTTCAGAATTTTCCTTCTAATATCACGATATTGCTCAATTTGAAAAATTTTCGCTATTCGTAAATATTACAGCGACTGAAAACCTTCTTTGGTTCAAAATTCAACTACTTATTCGAAAATAAAATTGCTTTAAAAATAATTTTTCTGGTTGATGTTCGATCATATTAGCTGAGAACTTTTTTTCTTTGAAACTAAACTATTTTGTTAAATTTTGTTTTGCTGTGAAATAATTTTTTTAAAATGCAAATTCAACTTTTTGGTCAGAAATTTAATTATTAGGTTAAAAATTTTTTTTTAAATTTCTCATTTGGTCAAAGATACATGTATTTTATTAACACCTAATCTTTTTTTGTAGGAAATAAAGCCTTTTGTTTACAACCATTTCTTTTGTGGAAAATTAAATTTTTCATTGAAAATTAATATTCTGAACTGAAAATATAACTATTATATTTTTTACAAAAATTTATCTTTTATGATGAAAATTTAATCTTGTTAGATAAAAATAATGAAAATGTACCTGTTTGGTGAAAATGCATTTATTTTTTTGAAAATTTTGACCTTTTTTATACAGAATTGATCTCTTTGATTAAAAAATTCGACTATTTCGTTAAAAATTAAATTTTTTTCCTCATAATTTAACTATATTATTTTTTGTCAAAAATTTGCCTTTTGTGATAGATATATAATCTTCTTGGTTAAAAATTCAACTATTTTGCTAAGAATATTTTTTAAAATTGAAAATTAATATTTTAGTGAAAATTTAATTATTTTATTTTTTGATGAAACTTTATTCTTTCTGATTCAATCTTCCAAGCTAAAAATGTATCTGTTTAGTTAAAGATTTAACTATTTTGTTTGAAATTCATCTATTTCTTTCCTAATTTGTATCTTTTTTGCAAAAAAATTAATTTTTTTGGTTAAAATTTCGACTATTTTGTCAAAAATTCATTTCTTCTAAGATTCATCATCTAAGTTGAGAATTAATTTCTTTGATTAAAAAGTACATAATTTTTTTTAAAGCGTTTTTTTAAATCAATTTTTTTTGGATATTTTCGCTAAAAATTGATATGTTCTGTTTAAAATTTATATATTCTGTTATATATTCATTCATTTTGTTAAAATTTTGTCTTTTTCTCTCTACTAAACTATTTTGTCAATAATATATTTTTTCTAATTGAAAATGGATATTCAACTGAAAATTTAACTATTCCATTTTTTGTTGAAAATTCAACTATTCTGATAGACATTTAATCACCATGGTTGAAAAAACATCTGTTACTTGAAAAGTTAACTATTTCTTTAAATATTTAATTTTGTTGAAAATGTGTCTCTTTTTTGTCAAAACAAATGTTTTTGGTTAAAGATTCATCATTTTAGATACAAATTTATTTCTTCGGACAGAACTTGAACTATTCTTTTTTAAATTGTTTTTTATTGATAATCAATTCCTTCATTTCAAATTTAACTATTTAATTTTTTTTATTCGTCTTTTCTGATAGATTTATCTGTTAGACTGAAAATTTAACAATTTTGCTAAAAATTTATTGTGTTGAAAATTTGTCTTCTTTCTGTACAAAATTCATCCTTTGGGGTAAACATTCAACTATTTGTTAAAAAATTTAATTTTTCTGGTTGAGGATTTACCATTTTAGTTAAAAATTGATTTTTTTTGGTTACAAATTCAACTATTTTGTTAAAAATATTTTTTTTATTGAACATTAATTTCTTAACTGAAAATGAAACTATTTCATTTTTTTGTGTAAATTTATCTTTTTTGATAGACATTTATTCGTTTTGACTGAAAATTTGTTTGTTTTTAAATTTAACTATTTTGTTACGAATTCATCTATTTTGTTGAATATTTTTCGGTTATAATAGAAACTTTATCTGTTGCATTAAATATTCAACAATTTGATTGAAAATTCGTTTTTGTTTTTGTTAAAGATTCATCATTTTATTTGAAAATTCATTTTTTTGGTTAAAAATTTAACTATTTTGTTGAATATGTATATTTTTATTGAACATTAATTTTTTAACTCAGAATTTAACTTCTACATTTTTGTTAGAAATTTATCTTTTTTAAAAGACATTTATTTATCGTGGCTGAAAATTCATTTATTATGTTGAAAATTTAACTATTTCGTTGAAAATGCAATTTTGTTAGAAATTTTTTCCTTCTTCGTCAGAATTTATCTTTTGGGTTAACCATTTGACTATTGTGTTGAAATTTCATTTTTTTTTTTTCTTGAAGATTCATCATTTTAGTTAGAAATTAATTTCTTTGGTAAAAACTAAAATTATTTTTGTATATATCCGTTTTTTTATGGAAAATAATTTTCTTTGTCTAAAAATGTAACTATTCAATTTTTGAAAATTTTTTCTCATTTGATAGATATATAACTATTTCGGTTAAAAATTGATCTGCTTGGTTCAAAATTGAACTATTTCGTTGAAAATTGATCTTTTTGCTCGAAATTTGTCTTTTAGGACAAAAAATGTATCTGTTGGCTTGAATATTGACCTATTTGGTTAAAAATTATTTTTTTCTGTTTTTAAAGATTTATCATTTTAGTTGAAAATTTATTTCTTTGGTTAAAACTTTTACTATTTTGTTGAATATATATTTTTTATTAAACATTAATTTTTTTTATTAAAAATCAACTTTTTAACTATTTTGTTAAAAATTCAATTTTGTTGGAAATTTTTATATTTTTTGATCCGAATTCATCTTCTGGCTTAAAAATCCGACTATATAATTAAAATTTATTTTTTGGTTGAAGATTTATCATTTTAGTTACAAATTTGTTTCTTTGGTAAAAACTTAAACTATTTTTTTATATATTGGTTTTTCTTCTTGAAAATAATTTATATTTGACAAAAATTTAACTATTAATTTTTCGAAAAATTTTTTTTTGCAGATACTTAACCATTTTGGTTAAAAATTGACCTATTTTGTTCAAAAATTAACTTTTTCCTTAAAAATTCATATATTTTGTTAAAAATTAGTCTTTTTTCTGTACACAATTTATATTTGGGGTGAAAAATTTTACTATTTAGTAAAAATTTTATTTTTTTATTGAAGCCTTATTATTTTACTTTGAAACTCTTCTTTTGGTGAAAGCTAAAGCAATTTTATTCAAATCTGTTAAAAATCTAGTAAAAAATAATCGGTTGATAATCTATCTAGTTTGCTCAAAATTTGTCTTTTTTATAATAATAGACATTTATCTTTTGGGTTAGAAATTCAATTATTTGGTTAAAAATTAATGTTTCTGGTAAAAAATTTATTATCTTAGTCAAAAATTAATTTTTTTTGGTTAAAAAATTAAACTATTTTGTTTAAAATATTTTGTATCATGAAAAACTATTTTTTTAACTGGAAATTCAACTATTCCGTTTTTTGTCGAAAATGTATCTTGGTTGGAAATTCATCTTTAGATTTAAAATTTAACTATTTTTTAAAAATTCATCTATTTTACTACTACTAGCTGTATGATCATAAATTTATTCTTTGTTGTTGAACATTTATCATTTTCATTCAAAATGAATTTTTTTTTGCTCAAAAATTTTACTAGTTAAAAGAAAATTTGCTTTTTTATTTGTTTAAAATTGCATTATTTTTGTAGAAAGTGAGGATTCTTGGTTCGTTACTTAAACCTTTTTGTCAAAAAAAATCATCTTTTTACATAAAAACTCTGCATTTTGGATACTTTTTTTTGCATTATTAACTGAAAAATCTGTTATGGTTAAAAACTAAACTCTTTTATTTGAAATTCCTCATTCTGTGTTGAAGAAGAGTCTGTTATGATTAAAAATATGAATAATTTGCTCAAAATTCTTATTTTTGATTTAATTTTACTGCTTTTTATTCAAGAATAAAATAATTTCTGTGAAAATATCAGCTATTACACTTTCGTTGAGAATTCATTTTTTGTTGAAGATTCATCACCTTGGTTAAATATTTAAATATTTTGTTAAAAATTTTCTTGGTCTAAGTTAAAAATTATTATTTTCATTTAAGCTGAAAGTTTATAAAATACGGGTATGCTTAAAGCTCTTATTATATCCGAAAGAAAATGTTATAACAGCCAGGGAAAATACAAAATTTATTAGGGAAATGTTAGGAAACGCCAGGGAATTTCAAAATTCGGATTTTTTAGCAATTATAGTAAAGTTAATGATCAAATGCCTTATAGATTAATCACTAAGTAGAGCATTTTTAAGCTTAGAAAATATACAAATAATGGGCGTTTATAAATTTCAGGTTTTAATAAGTAATTTAATTTAGGGAACTTATCAATTGAACAGTTCAATTAGTAGGTTTAAAGTATACAACCAAAAAAAAATTTAAATAAAAAACAAAACTCTGTGGAAAAGTAGCGCATGAAGACCCTTAATATTTTTAAATAGTTAATAGCCCACATTTATCCATTAAAATTCTAAGATTGTAAAAAATTATTATTTCTTTAACCACTTTGTTATTTCACTAAGCAATGTTATAAACAATGTTCTCCTAATCCTATAAGAATTTTTCAGCAGGACTAAATTATTTCTTTAAATTATAGTTTTGAAAATAATACGGACATTTACTCACACTAGCTAAGTAAAATTCGCTTGGAACAATTAAGCCTTTATTTAGGGCAAAAAAATAAAAAAAACTATCCGCGAGAAAACCGGGAATTTAAAATAAGCTATCGGGTAGACCCTCTAAATTTTCTAATGTTCATCTTCGCTCAGAGAGCTCATGAAAAGCATTATCGTAGAGAAATCCTCGTATTTCAATCTTCCCTCGTCGTTATCCCTTTTTGCCGAAATAAATTTTCACGCTTGTGCCATAAATCGGGTTAACTAGCACGGGATTAGGATGCTTTTGATCTCTAGAATGTGTGGGTCTCATCTTGTAACTCCACTGCTATCCATAATATGTACACCTAGAGATTCAAATGCCAGACTCAAAATGCTGTCAAATTCTTCAAGTTTTCAACGCTGCATCGATAACGGGGTTTTCATTCAAGAAATTCCTACTTTATATTTTTTAATCGAATTTCTCTATTTTCAGAAGCTTCAAGATTTTATTATTCAGTAATTACATAATTTAAACTCAATTACCAATATTAAGGTGCAGTGGTCTTTCTGTTTACACTGAAGCTCTAAACTCTGTAAATTTTGGAAACTTCCTAAGTTCATAGACTTCCCCAAATTCAAAGAATTCTCTTAATTTAACTAATTCCCTAAATTCCAAAAATTACCTGAATACCTCAAATTCTCTATATTTTTTGAATTCCCTAAAGTACCTAAATTTTTAAAATTCCTTGAATTCCCTGCATTCCTTAGATTCTCTTATTTCCCTAAATTGCCTAAATTTGTTGAATTTTCGTTATTACTAGAATTATATTAACTTCATGAATTTCTCTAGAATTATCTGTATTTACCTCCACTTATTTAAATTTGATGCATCATTTTTAAATCCCAGAATTCTTTGAATTCGCTCACTTTCCTGAATTCCATTAATTCCTTAAATTCCTTTAATTTTTTCAATTCCTTCCGTTACCCAAAGTACTTAAATTTCCAGAATTTCTTAAATTCACTGCATTTCTTGAATTCTATTAATATTCTGAATTCTCTGAATTATTTAAATTTTTATACTACTGTGTATTCTATCAATTCCATGAGTTCTTCTAAATTTCTTGAATTCTTCTAAATTGTTTTGTATTTACCTGCATTAACCTAAATTCTATGCATTATTTTTAATTACTAGAATTCTTTAGATTTGCTCACTCACATAAATTCCAAGAATTCCTTAAACACCCTTAATTCTCCTTATTTGTTTAATTTCCTAACTTACTTGAATTTCCTAAATTCACTAAACTCCCTAAATATCTAAATTCTTATAATTTCCTAAAATCTTGAAACTATTTGGATTCTCTTATATCCTTAAATTTTATTTTCCCACGAATTTTTTTAATTCCTTAAATTTCTCTGAATTCTTCTGCATTCGCTAGCATTTTGTTACATTTTATGAATTATTTCCACGTCCTAAAATTATTAAAATTTCCTGAATTCGCTGACTTCGCTAAATTCTATGAAGTTCATTTATTCCCTAAATTCGCTGAAGTCCATGAATTTCCTAAAGTACTTGAATTTCTTTAATTCCTTAAATTTTCTACATTCCTTAAATTTTCTTTATCTTTAGAATTCTCTGCAATAGTTAAATTCTTTTATATTCTTGAATTCTGAAAGTTTCATAAATTCCTCTAGATTCCATTCATTTGTCTACATATTTAAATTATTCTTAATTTTTCTAAATTCACCTGCATTTATCACAATTCCGTGCATTATTTTTGAGTCCTGAAGTTCCCAGAATTCTCTAAATTTTGTTACCTTCCCCGAATTTCATAAACTTCCCGAATAAATAAAATACTCATGATTTCTCAAATTCCTTACATTCTTATAATTTTCCTTATTCCCTAAATTCCATGAAGTCCTTGAATGAATTGAATTCTCATAATTCCTTGAATTCATGAAAGTCCTTGAATTACTTAGATTCCTCAAATTTCCTAAATTTCTTGAATTCTCTGCGTTTCTCAAATTCTCTGATTACCCTGAATTCCGTAAATTAGTTGAATTCTCTTGATTATTAGAATTCTATTAATTCTATGAATTCTCCTAAATTTCTTGAATCCTCCTAAATGCCTTGAATTTTTGTAAATTCTTCTGCATTTATCTGCATTAATCTAAATTTTATTCATTATATTTTAATCCCGGAATTCTTTGAATTCGCTTACTTCCCTAAATTTCATTACTTTCTTAAATACCTTGAATTTTCTCAATTGCTTTATTCCCTTAAGTACTTAAAACATAAATTTCTTAGATTTCCCGCATTAATTATATTCTCTTAATTTTTTGAATTTCCTAAATTAGTTGTACTCTCTTATATACTTGAGTTATATTAACCCCATGAATTCTCCTAAATTCCTGAAATTTTTTAAATTCATCTACATTCACCTGCATTTATCTTAATTACTTAAATCTCTCTTAATTTCTTTCATTCTTCTAAATTCTCTTGCATTCACCTGCATTTATCTAAATTCTGTGCATTATTCTCTAATCCCAGAATTATTTAAATTCGCTTACTTTCCTAAATTCCAATAATTCCTTGAATTCCTTAAATTTTCTCAAGTCCTCGAATTTCCTACAGTACTTAAATTTTCTTAGTTCTTTAAATTCCCCGCATTTCTTAAATTCTCTTATTTCCCAAAATTCTCTAAATTAGTTGAATTCTCGTATATCCTTTAATTCTAAGTATTTAAACCGTGAATTCTCCCAAATCCCTTGAAGTCTTCTAAGTTCTTCGGCATTCACCTGCATTTATCTAAGTTCCATGCTTTGTTTTTAAGTTCTGGAATCTCTATAATTCTCTGCATTCCTTTACTTTTATAAATTCCACGAAGTCACTAAATTACACAAATTCCTTAATTCCGTGAATTTCTCTGATTCCTCAAATTCCCTGCATTTCTTAAGTTCTGCTAATTCCTGGAACTCTATAAATTTGTTGACTTCCATAAATTTAATGGATTTCTGGAATAAATTAAATTTTCTTAATTCCTTGAATAATCTGCATACTTTCAATTTTCCTTATTCCCTAAATTCTCTAAATTAGTTAAATTCTCTCACTTCCTTGGATTTTTCCTAATTCCTTGAATTTCTTTGAATTCTTCTGCATTTAGCTTCATTGATCTAAATTTAACGCATTATTTTTCAGTCCCAGAATTCTTTAAATTCGCTTACTTCCCTAAATTCCGTTAATTCTTTGAACACCTTGAATTCTCCTAATTTGTTTGATTCCCCAAAGTACTTAAATTTACTTAATTTATCAGATTCTCTGAATTTTTTTAACTCTCTTACTTTTCTGGGTTTTCTAAATACATCGGCTTTCCTAATTTCTATGAGGTTCTTTAATTCCAAAAATATTCTTGAACCCTGAAATTCCTTTAAGTTCTCGAATTACCTAAGTTCCTCAAATTCACTGCATTCTATCAATTCTCCTAATTTTCTGAATTCTCCTAATCAGTTGAATCCTTCTACATCTTTGAATCCTATTTTCATGGATTCTTTTAAATTCATCTGCATTCACTTCCCTTTATTTTAATCACGTAAATTTTTTTAGGACTTGGAATTCTCCGAATTCACTAAATTTGTTCATTTCCTAAATTCTATTAATTCTCCAAATACCTTAAAATTTCTTAATTTTTGATTTCCCAAAAGTATTTTGATTTTCTCGATCTTTTACATTTCATACATACCTTAAATTCCCTTAATTCTCTAAATTATTGTAATTCATATTTATCTCACTTCCATGCGTTATTTTGAAGTCCTGAAATCACAGAATCCAGAGAACTGCATTCGTTGATATTTCTAAATTTCATGAAATCACTAAATTCCATATATTTCTCAATTCCTTCCAACTTCTAAAACACTTGATTTTCTCTGCTTCCTTCAATTTCCCAAATTTCCTGAATTCTCTTAGCTACCAGAATTGTCTGAATTAGTTAGATTTTTTTACATTTTTGGACTCTATTAATTCTTTAAGTTCTTTTAAATTTCTTAAATTTTTTCAAATTCTTTTGCCATTACCTACATTTATCTAAATTCGATGCATTAAATGTAATTCCTGTCATTACCAGACCTCTCTGATTAAAAAAATTTTTTTTTTAATTCCACAAAATTCCTGAACAAATTGAGTTCTCCTAATTTCTTGAATTCCTGCATTCCTTTCATTCTCCTCAACCCCTAAGTTTTCTAAATTAGTTGAATTCTCTCAATTTTTTAAATTTTTACAATTCTAATTATTCTTATAAATTCTTCAAATATTTCTTGGTTCTTTAAATTCTTTTCAGTTTCTTGAATTTATCCTATTTTTTCTGCATTTACCTGCATTCATGTGAATTTCATGCATTATTTTTAAGTCACAGAATTCTTTATGTTCGCTTACTTTCCTGAATTCCATAAACTTCTTGAACACCTTAAATTCTCTTAGTTCCTTTAATTCCTCAGATTACTTGAATTTTCTAAATTTCTTAAATTACCTGCATTTTGTAAATTCTATTAATTTTTTTAATTCTCCTTATATATAAGTTTTTTAATATAAGTTTTTTAAATTTGCTTACTCTCATAAATTTAATGAATTCTTTTAACACCCCAAATTCTCTTGATTCGTTTAGTTCTTTAAAGTACTTGGATTTCTCAAATTCATGAAACACACTGAATTTCTAAATTCTGTAAATTTTCTAAGTTCTTGAAATTATTTAAATTCTCTTATCACCTTGAATCCTAATAATTTCACTTATTCTTTTGAATTTCTGGAATTTGTCTAAATTCTTTTGTATTTACCTGCATTTTTCTAAATGCTATGCATTATTCTCAAGTCCTGAAATTCTTAGGATTCCCCAAATTCGCTTAATTTGTTATACGCGACTCACATAGCGCAAGATTATTCTAATATTAAGTATAAAAACCCTTTCGCATACGACGTTTATCCATTCAGTAGGCAACCATTTTAGATATAAGACTTTGAAGAGTGAAAAAGAAAGAGAAAAATAGGAAGAAAGAGAAAGTACTGACACAACATCTCGCGGGCAAATTTGGAACGACCTTTTTTCACCCTAGCATAAATTTACCTACGAACGTTAATATTTTCGTGACAGGGTAAGGAAGGTGCGATCCTATTACGCGAACTGAGTATCAGAAACAAGTGCAGAAGAATGCTGTGTGTACAGCGCCATCGAAATGCAAACGCGCGCATCTCCCTCCACTCGATCCTTTCCACTCTGGCCAACTCCCACGCGGCACTGCGGATATAAAAAGGCGCGCTCCGCCACAAAACGAGAGTTCGATCAGGGCTGGTACTCCGCTGTGATTTAATAAGGCTACAGGATAGGATTCCGCCTTTAGTCCTTGCAAAGCCTTCTCAATTCTTCTAAATTTCTTGAATTCTTCTTAATTATCTAAATTATTTTCAAATTCCATAAATTGATTTAAATTTCTTTGCATTAACCTGCATTGATCTAAATTTTGTGCGCTATTTTTAAGTCCTAAAATTCTTCAATTTCGCTTACTTACCTCATATTCTTTTGTCCCATTGATTCCATAAATTGTTTTAAATTCCTTGAATTCTTCAAAATTCTCCAGCACCCCCTGCATTTATCTAAATTCTATGCATTATTTTTAACTTCGAGAATTCTCTTGATTTGTTGAGTTCCCTGAATTCTATAAAGTCCCCGAAATTTCTCACTTCTCAAATTCTCTTATTCCCTAAAATTCTCTGAATTATTTGAAATTTCTTGTATGCTTAAAACCGATTAATTTCGTAAATTCTTCTAGCTACATTAGATTTTTCTAAATTTTTTGCATTCACTTGCATCTATCTAAATCACATGCATTACTTCTGAGTCACAAAAATTTCAGCATTCTCTGGATTCGTTGACTTTTCTCAATTCGATAAAGTCCCTGAACTCTTTGAATTTGCTAAAGTCTTTGAATTTCCCCAATCACTTAAATTCTCTCAATTCCCTGACTTCTCTAAATTAGTTGAATTTTCTTACATCCTTGAATTCTTATTATTCTATAAATTTTTTTAAATTCTTTAAATTCTTTTAAATCTGTGTGCATTTGCCTGCATTAATCTCAATTTTCTGCATTATATTTAAGTCTTCGAATCTCAGAATGCAGATAACTGCATTCGTTGTGTTTCCTAAATTTTATAAGGTCACTAAATTTCCTTAATTTCTAAATTTCTTGAATTTCCTTAAGTGCTTGGATTTTCCCGATTCCCTAAATTTACTGCCTTTCCCAAATTCTCTTAATGCCCAGAATTATCCACATTAGTTAAATTCTCTTATGTCATTCGACTTTATGAATTCTAGAAATTCTTCTGAATTTCTTAAATTCATCTGAATTATTCTGCATTCACCTGTATTTATCTACATTCCATGCATAATTTTTAAGTCCTAGAATTCCAAGAATTCTCTGAGATTTTGAGTTTTCTGAATTCCATGAATTAATTTCCTCAATTCCCTGCATTTCTTAAATTCTCTTAATTTCCTGAATTCTTTAAATTTGTTGCATTTTTTTTACATTCTAGAATTCTATTATTCCGTGTATTCTATTTTTCCGTGAATTCTTCTAATTTCTGCTGAATCCTCCTGCATTTATCTAAATTTCGTGCATTATTCTCAAGTTCTGTAATCCACAGAATTTTCTGAATTCTGTGAATTCCATAAAGTCCTACGACTCCTTTAAGTTTCTTAATTTGTTAAATTCATGTTACTTAATATTGTAAAACAAATAATTACTCAATACTGAATTCATCAGTTCACAACATAAAAAGCATTAAACAAGTATTTTCACTGAAACATTCAAATAATTTTTACGTCATATTTTTTTTAACTTGAAATTTTATTTCTAAAAATATAATTTATTAATAACCTTTCATACTAATTTTCGAAAAAAATTAAAACATAATATTTAGATATAATTTTTAAGATTGATATCAGATACTCATTCAAGCATTAATCTATAATTTTCATTCAAACATTTAACTTATTTTCACCTCACCTATTTTCAAACTTTTACTTTTATATCTAAAAATCTGAATTATTAGTACCTTTTATGCTAATTCTGGGAAAAACTAAAATATATCATTTTAAAAAATATAGAATATATATATATATAATTTTAAAAACTAAATTCAGATACTTATTTCACAACATCAGCCACATTTGAAAAATTATGTAAGTGGAATAGGGGTGTTTTGAATATAAATAAACTTTTATTATACAAATTGTATCCAATATTCAATTATATAACCTTAAAGTAAATAATCAATTTATGTTACCTAATTTTACAAAAATTAAAATTTTATTTTTATTTAATTTAATATCAAGAAAAAAATTAATCAGCTAATAATGAATTATTTTTTTTACACAATAAGAAGAATTAAACTCTAATATTCATTAAAACATTAAAATAATGTTGACTCAATATATATTTTTCCAACTTAAACTTTTATTTATGAAAATTTGATTAATAATAACCTTTCAAACTTATTTTAGAAAATATAAGTTTTAATAGAATCAGTTAATAATTAATCTGTTTAGCACATGAAAAGCATCAACTTATAACAAATTAAAATAAGAATCATTGAACTAAAATTTTCATCAAAACATTCGAATAATTTTCACTTTATTGTTATTAATTTTTTTTTATTTCAAACTTTTATTTCTGTAAATTTAATTAATTGATAACCTTTCAAACTCATTCCAGACAATGTGAGATTTAATAAAATCAGTTATATCAGACTTACATAAATTGCATGTGTTCTCTAAATTCGCTAAATTCTCTGAACTCATAAAATTTCCTGAATTTCATTAATTCTCTTAATTCCATCAATTTTCTAAATTCCTTTAGGTCTATTAATTTTTTTAAATATATTTATTCCTCTAATTTCTAATTTTTTATTGATTTGTTAAATTCTCTAGATTTGTTGAATTCCCTAGACTCTATAAATTCTTTTGATTTGCTGAATTTTCCTCATTAATTGACTGCTCTTAATTCCTTTAATTCTTATAATTCAAGGTGCTCTAATTTATTGCATTGTCTCAATTCCATGAATTCTTCTGAATTTTTAAAGTTCTTCAAAATTCCAACAATTATTTCACATTCTTTCCCTAAATTTCTTGAATCCTCTTAGTTTTTTAGATTCCCATAATACCCTAAATTCCCTATATTTTTTGAGTTTCTCAAATTACTTGAATTCACAATATTTCTTATATTCTCTAATTTCCTGAATTCTAGTAATAATTTGAATTGTCTTAATTTCTTCAATCATGTAAATACCATGCATTATTATAAATTACTAAAATTATCCTAAATTTTTGAAATTCTTCTCCATTTATTTGACTTCCATGGATTATTTTAGAGTCCTGAAATTCCAAGAGTACTCTGAACACCTTGATTTTTCAGAATTTCGTTTATTCCATGAATTTCCTGAATTCTCTAAATTCTTTTAAATCTTTTACACATTTAATTTCATTTATTCTATCAATTCTAGTAATTCATTGAATTCTAGTTATACCATGAATACGATTAATTAAGTGAATTCTCTAGATTACTCGTATTTCCTACATTTCTTAAATTATTTTAATTTACTGAATTTTCTTAATTATTTTACTTCTCTTATTTCCATGAATTGCACTAATTACTTAAATCCTATTAATTTCTTGTATTTTTTTGATTACTTGAATTCTCTCTGAATTCCGTGCAGTATTCATTTTAAAGTCCTGGAATTTCAAGAATTGAATTATACCAAGGACTTTAAGAAACTCCACTCAATTTGAAAGAATTCAAGAATTCAGAGGATTAACTAATCTACGAATATTGTTAAAACGTAACGATTGGTATTGTTGTAAATAATTTATGCAAACAAACAGAAATCCTTTGATCTATTTCTTGCGTAAAAAATTATTCTATATTCTATGTCTACCAAAATAGCTTCTAAGATTAAAATTAAAATTAAAATTAAAATTAAAATTAAAATTAAAATTAAAATTAAAATTAAAATTAAAATTAAAATTAAAATTGAAATTAAAACTAAAACTAAAACTAAAACTAAAATTAAAATTAAAATTAAAATTGAAATTGAAATTGAAATTGAAATTGAAATTGAAATTAAAATTAAAATTAAAAATAAAATTAAAATTAAAATTGAAATTGAAATTGAAATCGAAATTAAAGTCAAAATTAAAATTGAAATTGAAATTATAATTAGAATTAAATTTAAAATTAAAATTAAAATTGAAATTAAAATTTATATTAAATTTAAAATTAAAATTGAAATTAAATTTGAAATAAACTTTAAATTAAATTAAAATTGTATGAAAGAAATTGCAGTTACTTTGATATATATATATATATATCATAATTTATAATTATCACCTATATTCCATAGTACCCTGAATTTAGGTTTATATTAGGGTTTGAGAGTTAGGCAATCGAAAAAGTAACATGTAATAAGCGCTAAGCAAATTAAATGGAATAATTTCAACTGATAAATTATTTTGGGCCAAGGAAAAAATTGATTTTTGATCTAAAAATCAAAAGTAATTAAAATTAAAAAGAAAAAGTAAAAATCGATTTATATGACACACTAAGAGCAACTGATAATGAATAAAATCATAAGCCAAAATAATTTTTTTTTTTATTAAAAAAGATCAAAACTGAAAATTTAAAAATAATTTGTATAGACCGCATACAAAATTCTTTTTCTGTGAAGTTAATTTCGGTTAAAAAAGTGAGATTGTGTCTCGGGGTCAATAAATCAGTAGTTACAGAACGTTGCAGTCAGACAATGAAATAAATATTTCTGTTGTCAGTGAAGTTGCCTTATTTTTCTTGGAATTACTGTTTACGATAAAAACTTTGTCGTCTGGAAGATTTACGCCATTCTTTTTAAATTTCTTCTTTAGAAAAATTTCGGATTTCCACTGAATGAAAGATTACGAGCTCAATAAATTTTTCTTCCAATTTTTAATTCAATGCTCGTTTCTGTTTTAACGAAAAATTTTCTTGGTAAACCATTCATCTTTGTAGTTGAAAATTTAACTACTTTATTGAAAGTCAGAGTAATTTGTTAAAAGTTCTTTTTTTTCTTGTGGTAAAAGACTCGTTTTTTTAAAAATATTTTTAGTTGAAAACACAACCACTTAATTAAATGTTTACGTAATTCAAAAAAATGTGTTTTTTTGCGATTGAAGATCTCATTTGAAAATAAAACTCCTCAGTTACAAAATTCAAACATCTTGTTACAAATGTAATTTTTGTTGTTGAAATTTAATTGTTTCAACTAAAAATTCAACTACTCAATTTATGGTAGAGAATTAAAATTTTGTGCCTAAAAACTCATCTGTTTGGTTGAAAATGCTTTTTTTTGAGTAGAACATGTTTTTATTAAAGTTTTTTTTTTATAAATTTATGTTTCTTATAGACACATCATGTATTCTGTTGAAAATTTGTCATTTTTGGTTAAAAAATAATTTTCTTGGTGAAAGAATCGTCTTTTTATTTGAAAATTCAGCTTCATGGCTGAAAGTTAAGTAATTGTTTTAGCTGAAAATTTACTTCGTCCATTTTCAGATCAAAATT
>JAUELO010103134.1:0-15636 GCA_032357855.1 Amphibolips quercusostensackenii | reverse complement strand
TGCAACACGTGTCGCAGATAGTTAAGAATATCCATATAAATCACTATGCCTCTTTATAAAATACATCATAAACGTCATAAATATTTAAAGAATTAGAGGCCTAAATAATACCCATTATTGACTAAACTAAACCCTTACTTAAATTATTGACGTAACTCAATAACCCTCCGTTCGGCAAATGTTCCGATAGCCTGTGAGGGGTTGTAAAGTGGTAGAGGTGGGTGCAAGTGAGAAATGTGAGGAGGAGGGGCATAGGGAAAAGAGAATTGAGGAAAGTAGGAGAAGTCTGGGATGTACAGAATGAAAGGGGTTAGGATATAGAGAAGGGAGAAGTAAGATAACTGAAGGGGCGAAAAAGTGAGGGGTAAGATGCGTGGGGAATAAAAGTAGGGGAATCGAGGAGAGGTAAAGTAGATAAGAATGAAGTAACGAGAGGGAGAAAAGGAAAAGTATGACAATTTTGAGAGTGAAATTAGGGGAAGTCGAAGATAGAGAAGTAGGAGAAGTTATTGGATTGGTAGTAATATATGTGAGGGGCTGGAAAGTAGTAAAAGAGGGTGTAAGTGAAGAATGTGAGGGGAAGGGACGCACGGAAGACATAACTAAAGAAAGTAGGAGAAGTTAGAGATGCAAAGAATGATAGGGGTTAGCATTTAGAGGAGGGAGAAGCTACAGAACTGAAGGGGGCGAGAAAATGGGGGGATCCGATGCGTGGGGAATAAAAGAAGAAGAATCAAGGAGAGGGAAAGTAGATAAGGGTGAAGCAAGAAGAGGGAGGAAAAGAGAAGTTAGACAATTATAGTAGTGAAATTAGGGGAAGTCGAGGATGGAAAGGAAGGAAAAGTTTTTGGATTGGTAGTGTGATACGTCAGGGGTAGAGAAGTAGAAGAAGAGGGTGTAAGTAAGGAATGTGAGGGGAAGGGACGCAGAGAATACATAATTAGGAAAAAAAAGAGAAGTCGAAGATGTAAAGAATAAGAGAGTTTGGTATATAGAGAAGGGAGAAGTTAAAGGACAAGAGGGGGCGAAAAAAGGAGGGGGTGAGATTCGTAGGAAATAAAAGTAGGTGAATCAAGGTAAGGGAAAGTAGATAAGGGAGAAGTAAGAAGAGGGAGAGAAAAAGAAGTAGGAGAACTATTAGGAGCAAAATTAGGGGAAGTAGAAGATTTAGAAGTAATAAAGGTTTTGGGATTAGATGTGTGGAATGTGAGGGGCTAGAAAGAAAAAAAGCGAGCGTAAGAGATGTAAGGGGAGGAGACGTAGGGAGAGGAGAAGTAAAGAAAGTTAGGAGGTAGAATTTAGGAGAAGTGAGGGATGTGAAGAATGTTAGGGGTTGGCATGTAGAGGAGGTAAATGGGAGAGAAGTAAAGGTGGTAAAAAAGTGTGAGGGTGGGAATTTATGGGGAATGAATTTAGAAGAGTTAAGAGGAGGAAAAGTAGATGAGGAAAAAGTAAACGTGGGAGTTGTTAAAATTAGGGTAAATTGGTATGGGCAGTGTAGAAAGGAAAGTAGTCAAGGTGATCGAAAGCAAGGGGATAATGAGTGAGTGATGTGATGGAAATTGTAACAGGAGAAATAAGGGCTTACTTTATAACGTTAGCATAAGTGTACTTAAAATGATGACAGAATATAAGAAGCAGTTTGAATGTAAAAATACTAAAAGTAACTAATAAAAAATAGCTTAAAATGTTCAAAATGCATTATATTTTATACAATTCTATATAAAATATGAAGAACTGGCAAGAAACCTAATAAAAGTTTAGGAAAAATTAGGGAGTTTTAATTTGCTAGCTCTATCAATAGTGTACTAAAAACATAATTTAAATTACAAAAGGTCCGGCTGGTCCATGTTCTAAACGGAAGATTAAACATCGTAAAAATGATCATGAATAAATTTAAAAAATTGAAAACTCCAAAAGAGTACATTTATAGGTCTATGTCACACGAAGAAAAATGGATATTAAGACTTAATATCTAGATTTTTAACTTTCCATTTCTTTTCTTGCAGTTTTTATATTTTGCCTGTAAAAAAGGAAAGACCTACAACTTTTGTTATTTAGTAACCATTCAAGGAAAAATATTCCAACGAGTATTAAAATATCATAGATACTTACCAATAGGATAGACCAGAACAGAAAGAGTGAAGGCCAGGGTACAAATTACCTTCATTTTTACTGTTTATCAAAAACTGATTAACGAAGAAACTTGTAATCGCAGAGTAACTAATTAATATTCTGCAAGATTTTGCTATATATATACTAGTTTCTATCTTATGCTTTTTTGGGAACTATTACATCATTTGTAAGATATATTAGAGGGGAAGAGCCTATTTTTCTGAATGTTTGTATTTCATAAATTTACTTTTGTTTCACTTAAAAGGCTTATGATCAGAGAAACATAAATACGTAATGTATAAATATGACTTTAAGATCAAATTTCGAGACTGATTAGATAACAACATAATCATTCTTTATATTTCATATTTTTCTGAAAAATCTTGAGAGCATCAACAAATCGATTTAAAAATTTTGCAATTAATAAGAAACTTGTATCACAATATTTCGGCAATACCAGACTTCTGTATGCACTAAAAGTTTTCCGAGAAACCTATTGTTCATGAAAGTAAAAATATTTCTCTGATTACGAATGTCTTACTTATTTTTTTAAAACCCTAGTTTGTTTTTGTTTTAAGAATTTTTCAAACAATTCTGTTGCTTATTATTATATTGAAATGATAATTTTTTTTATCTTATGCTAAATTTATGTTGGTTTATAAAAATTTTATAATATATTTTCAATCAAGTAACAGAAGTTTAAAAAAAAGCTGGTTGCAATCACCTGAGCGAGATTCAACTGGACGTTTTACCTTCATCTCATGAAAACTGCTTATCATTGCGACAGCACATTTTTTAATAACTCGGAAATTGTGACTTGTTGTGGGGCGGGAATTTATTGAAAATATATTGTTAATAGACTGTGAACAATTAATAGCTCGCCGTATACAAAAATTTTACGAAAGTAAAACGTTTTATTTTGTGCCAGAGATTGATTACAATTTTTTTTTTCAATTTCTCGGATTGATAAAAATCGAGATGAAAGTACTTTCTTAAGTTCTTGAATTAACAGCGTAAAGTCTTCAGAAATAAAATACGTCTGAATTAATCTTTACCTCTGAAAATCTGCTTCGAACATCTTTAGCAAATGTATTACAGTAAAAGATAAGGCTTTTTCTCTGATTCAAAAACCTTGGCGTAACAACAAGATATAAAAGGTATAAGTTAGAAATACGGTTCTGTAATTTACAATACAACTATCAAAAATCCTAGGATAGCAATTTATATGAATTAGAGATATAGATTATATTTGCTTTCCTAGGTTTTGTGATTAGGACCTGCTGTCCATCAAAATTAACCACTAATCATTAAATTTGATGCAAATTCACATCATACACTATGATACAGTAGAAACATTAATGACAGGGGTGACTAACCTTTAGACTACCTCTTAACTACCAATGTAACCATATTGAATCGTGAAAATACACCAAGCTTTGTAAAAACTGGATTTTTTGAGGTTGATTCAACATTTTTTTTTATATTCGTTATCGAAGCATTTAGGGACTGGCACGTATCGCCTGAGACATCCCTGTTAGATCATAGGCATATATGCTTCTTACTGACAGCTGACTAGTTTGATCCAATCAGGTGTCGAAACCCAAAAGCAACGGACTGAGATAAATATAGAGAAGACTTAGAAAGTGATTGAAAATTATTCCTAGAAGTATTAGATTAATTTATTAACTAGATTTTGACGTGGATATATTCAAAAGGGTCATATGTTAAGACTTGTAATCAGAAAAATATGACAAGAGAGACTCATTGGCTAGAAATTTGTTGATTGAACAAATTTGACAAAAAGGAGTCATTGATAAGACGTTTCTAGCTAATTTGACAAAGAAAGACTAATCATGCAAAAGTGACTAGAATGTACATTTGGTTATAAGAAATGTTTAAACTGATAGCCCTCATTGTGCATTGGCAACGCATTATAGCAAAAAGTCATCAGCGATACATTTGCAGTTGATTTCACAAAGAAACTTGAGACCATGATTAAAAAAAGGGTCAAAATGTGCATTCATTTATGGAAAGTGCCTAAATAATTTTAATTTTCCCGATTTAAATAAAATTACAGCTAGGAGTCACTAACAATACATTTTTAGTGCCCTCTGCAACAAAATTTATTCTTATATTAAATTAAAGTAAATTCCACACAGTTCAACATTTTAACAAGCATATGATATCCCTTTTTAGTTTAAATTTAAAAAAAGGGAGGTTATTGTCAGACAACATCACTTAATCCTTAGGAAACATTGATAAAACTCGCATAAACATAATTGCTTATATTTTCGGCATATTTTATATTTATAAATTATTTGAAATATCATGATAAAATAATAAACAATTCAAACACTGTTTAAAAAGTGATCAAAAAACATATAATGCTGCATCTGTAAGACCATCTGAAGAAAAAGAACAATGTAAATTGTAACACGCAGCGGGACTAACTTGGTAAATAATGGCCAATCATTCTCTTTTTTCAAAGCTCCTTGAAGTTTATCGAATACGCTCTTGTCATGTACTACATCATGCAGACACAGATACATTATTATTTGTAAAAACCATTTTTTCTAATTCAGAGGGTCTCAAAACGTCGAGAATTAATAAAAACTTGATAGGTCTACTTTGACTTGAATCTAATACCTTCCTAATTAAATGTGTAAAGGACTCCCGTTTCCGGCCTTTAAGTGTTTGATAGCGTTAATTTGGGTGGTGCCGATTTTGGTAAATTGCAGTGAGATTTAAAGTGAGTTAATAGGCAGAGTGTAAAGGAAGGGTTTTGGATTAAAAGATTGCATGCCGAATATAATAGAAGTGAAGCAGTGAGTAATATTTTGTGCGATAGAGTTTATTTTGTGTGGCGTAAGAGAATAGGTTAGTTTCTTAGACGTGAGGAGTGGGGTAGGGGGGCCGGTGCAGCCCAGTAGCAACGTCAGGCTTGCATAGGTTGGATAAGGTAGCAGGGTGAGGTAGTAAAGTAGCGACAGAAGTTACACAAGTTACGTAGGTAGACGTAGGATCCACCCTAAGAAAAATACGAAAATGTTCAGAATACCCACGGAAAAAGTTCAGAATGGAGCAAGAGAGAAAAACAAGGAGAAATAGGTAGACAAATGTAAACATAGAGGGACTAGAGAAGAAGAAGATTCAAAAGTAAACGAAATGCGTAAGATGATAATAAAGGTTATGCAGATGAATGAAAAAAGACAGGTAGAAAGAGAAAAACAAACAGGAAGAATCTAGTAAAAATGTAGCACAGTTAGAACGTAGAATTATAAATATAAAAAACTCAAACAGGGTGTCTGATGGTGGGTAGAGTGAATGTAAAGAGATAAAAAGGCTAAGGAAATAAAAAGAAAAATAATAAGAAAAGAGAAATATGAGAGAATAAGAAACATAGTGATAAAGGGTCCAAGATTGAAAGGAAAAAAACTGAGGGAAGGAGTGAAAGGTGTGCTAGAAAGGATAGATGCTAAGGTAAATATAGAGAGAATGCAAAGTTTAGTAAATGAAACGCGAAGAGGCAAAGCAATGGTATTAATGAAATTAAAGAAATGGGAGCATGAGACGGAATTAACAACAAAGAAGAGAGTCTTATATGGAAGCTGAGAGAGAATAGAGGATGATTTGACATTGGGAAAAAGAAATATGCAGTAAAAGTTAAGGAAAGTAGCGGAAGAGGAAAAAAGTAATAAAAAAAACATGGGTTAAGCACGGAAGATTGCAGGTAGAAGATGTATAGTGGGATTGGGACGAGGAAAGGAAAGATGTAGTGAAAAATATGATGCCGTTAAATCAGGAGAGAAAGAAACGAAAGATAGGTGTATGAAAGCGGTGATATGCTGGAGAAATTGAAGGAGACGAAACAATTGATGGAAGAAAATAAGAAGAAGATGAAGCTTAAAATAGGGGGAGATTTCATCGCAAAAACATGAGATATAGGCGGGAGAGAATGTGGAGGAGACAAGAAAATAAAATTCAAAAACAAAATACTGAATAGAGAGGAAAAGAAATTGTTAAAGTGTTTGGTGGAAATGATATGTATCTCAAACAGAAATATAGAAGGGGATGAGAAAGGGGAATATGCACGCTCAGGAGGAGAAAATGTATCAGTAATTGATTATGCAATAGTGGACGATGACGTAATAGCGAAGGTCAAGAAATAAGAGATAGGGAATTATATAGATAAAAAGAAAATAAAAGTTAAAAGAGCAGGAAGAAGGGATGAGTCGAGGGAAGGAAAAGAAAAGTTCAAGAAAAAGGTCAGAAAGATCAAAATGGAAGAGGGAAATGTAAACGAGGAGGTAGAGTTAATAATAGAAAAGATAAAAAGAGTTTTAGAGAGTACAAGAAAAGAAGAAGTTAGCGAAGGCGAAAATAGAAGTGGATGGGATGAAGAATGTAAAGAGAAAAAGAAGAAGCTAGAAAGGAATTATGGAAACGAAGAAAAGGAAAAAGTAGTGAAGAAGAATATAGGAGAAAAAAGAAGGAGTATACTGACTTGTTTGATTTGAAGAAGAGGTGAAGAAGGCTAGGACAGAAGAAGAGATTTGTCAGGTAATAAATAGAGAGAAAAAAAGTTAGAAAAGGGGAAAAATATGGTAGGGAAAGGGATGAAAAAAAGACATAACAAATGAGGAAATAGTCGAAGTGTGAGGAATCATGAAACATGGAAAGGCGCCTGGAATAGATGAGATTAGAAATAAAGTATGTAAATATAAGGGGACAGAACTAAAGGAATAGGTATGGATGATGTGCAATAGATTATGGAAAGGAGAGGGGTGGACAAAGTTGTGAAAAGAAGAAGTGGTGGTACCCACAGTGAAAAAAAGGCAAAGGGCAGGATGGTAAAAATTTCATGGGAGAGATGCTGATGCCGACATTGTGTAAAGTATATGTAACAGTTTTGTCAAAGAGATTAAAGCAAGAAGTTAAGGAAAAATGATAGTGCTACCGAATCGGACAGGGTTTAGAAAAGGAATGTATGTGTTCTGATTTATCAAATTAATAAGAGGATTAAAAGGAAGAAAGGGTCAATAATAGCAATCTTCGTGGACTTAAAAGCGGTGTTTGTCTCCTTGAACAGAGTCGAGATGAAAAACGTTATGGTAAAAAGGGGATAAGAGAGGGCTTAGTAAAGTAAGGTATCGGAAATTTTCAGAGTGAAAAAGAGCAGGGTAAGAAGAGGAGAACAAGTAGGGTATAGCTTCTGGTTAGTGAGAGAAGTAAGGCGAGATTGGCCTTTGAGCCCGCTTTTATTTGATTCATTAATCTCAGAATTAAAAAAGGAATTAAAGAAAAAGGGATGGGGAAGAGTAAGGATTGGAGAAGAAAAGTTATATACACCGGCATACGCAGACGATATAGTTTTGATTGCAGAGGATGAAGAAGGGATGACGGGATTAATCACAGGATTGGAAAAATACTTAGATGGAAAAAGATTGAATTTGAATGTAGAAAAGACAAAGATGATGAGGTCTAGAAAAGGGAGGAAAGAAAAAAAGAATAGACTGGAAGATAAAAGGGAGTAAAGTTAGAAGAAGTAAAAGAGTTTGAATATTTGACATATACCTTAAAAAGAAATGGAAACCATAGAGCTCATACAAGAGAAAGAATAAGAAAATCGGCAGGGTCAATGAAACAAATACGGGAAATGAGAAAAAGAAGGTTCAAAAAGATTAAAGAAGGAGAATGTGGTTGTTTGATACGCGCGTATAGCCCGTATAGCGCAAAGAAATAAATTAGGTACAAAAGCGAAATGAGGGCATGGCAACTTGAGAAGAAGGTAAAGGAGGCAAAGGAGGGGAAAGTAGCAAAAAATTATTTAAAGGAGGTAGAAGAAAGGAGAGGCAGGACGATAGAACTAACAAGATGTGAAGAAGAAAAAAGGCAGTTCTTTAGAGCTGGAGATATAGCAAAGGGAAATGGAGTATGTTATATGGAATGGTCGAGAAGGGACAGGAAAAGACGATTAATGGAAAAATAGGAAATGATTGAGAAAACAAAATATAATAAATGGTATAAGATGATAAAAAAGGAAGAAATACCGAAGTATTTAGAAAAAAGATGGAGAGAGAAAGGATAGACCAGAATAGCAAGATTTGAATTGAAGAACGAGGTAAGAGAGCGAATGTATTGCTAAAAGAAAGAGAACAAAAGGTGTTCAATATGTGTGTGGGAGGGCAAAACATGGAAGCATGTATAGGAAGGATATAGGAAAGGAATGGGAGATCAATAAAGTTGGCAAGAGAATGTGTTGACGATTCTTGGGGAGAGTGGAATGGGCACGGAAAGGATGAACGAGTGTAAGGGGGCTAGAGGAACAAATAAGAGAGAATGAAATAATAGATGTGTGAAAAAGGGTAGAAATAGAACGAGGTAGAAAAGAAGTAAAAGAAAACAGAAATCGGAAGCCGCATAGACTAGAAGCGTAAAGATCAGTAAGTAATTATTATGTAGTAGTACAAGTAGATTAGGTTGCGGATGCACTCGCCTTTACTCGCTCGATTTTTCGCTTTCGATTGCTCGCTCACTCTTTCGACATATATGTAATATAGAAGTAAGGATCTAGATCTAAGAATTGATGTATATAGTTGTGAATAATTGTAAATAGTAAAGATAAGGTAATAAAAAGTTAAAGAAGGTCTTGTAAGAAACTGATGTCATGTAAACCCTTAGGAAACACATTTTTTATGAAGAAAGAAATTAAATGTGTAAAAAATGAAGCTATAAAAAAGTGAAACCAAATTTACATTTAATAATATCATTTAAAATAAAAATTTCATTTAAGCCTACTACAAAAAATAAATGCACATGAAAAATATTTCACAATAAAATACTTATGAAAGTCGGCTTTCTCATTTTTCTTGTTTGCAATAACATAACACATAATATTTTGCATGCTAATATTTTTTGCACATTAATTTCTACACTAAGGAAGTGAAAATAATTTATCTAATGTCAAAATAATCTAGCTCACTTCTTATTACCAAACGTTAAAAAAATATTCGGTTCAACAAGAAGGGCACACTCATAATCGCGTGCTTGTATCGTGCAGTATAAGAACTAGCGATTCTAGTAATCGCGGGGACAATACAGATCGATCTTCTGGACTAGAAAAAAAAGGAAGTATTTTACAGGAAATTCGCTGTGATCAAGGCTACAGCGAAAGGCGAAGCAAGAGCAGCTAGCGGGGAACAATGTCAGAAACACTGAGGCAGAGATAAACAAGCAAGATGGACCGCAAGGTTGATTTTAAATTTAAACACATGGTGAGACCGCAAACACGAAAAACCAGCTACCGCATGACACAATTTTTCTCGGGACACGGATACTTCTGATCGTATCTGTACAAGAGAGGAAAAGTCAGCAGTCCAAAGTGTAGATATTACAAGCCAGAAAACGACGACGCAATCCACACTTTCTTCGAGTGTGAATGCTTAGCCCAACTCAAACACAGGCTAGAAAGCTATATTAGAGACATAAGGCCTGAGAATATTGTCAACTAAGAGTGTACGTGTGGAGATGAAAACCACTTAAGCCCTAAATTGCAGAAGGCCAAAGAGGCTGATGCATGACACCTGTTTTGCTAATAAACAAAAGCGTGCAGGAGATAAAGGACATCATTATAATGATAATTAGGATTATAATGCGTATTACTACAATATATATCAAGATCATTAAAGTAATGCTATCAAGATCTTCATGCTACGCTCGTGAATAAAATCATCATCATCACCATCTTAATCACCATTATCATCATCATCCCCTTGTAGAGTTGCTAGTCCCTTAGTGATACGGAAATGCCTCCTATATATGGGTGGTACAAAGTAAATCAAATATCAGTAGCGGAAAAAAACTAGGTAAGGGAAAAAAGCCTAGAATGAAACCGACTGTGAGTTTGCATGTTAAAAACAACATGCTCCAAGGGAGTGGAAATCTCCTCACTGATTCCGCTCGGATAGAAGCCCCGGTGGTCAGTGCCGGTCCCATAGATTTTGAAGAAGACCAAAAGTATAACAAGGAAAATCTGGAAAGCAAAAAAAGACAGCAGAAGATATCGTAGACCAGGTAAATGCTCTAAAGATGCATCTCCAAAAGTCAATAATGTCTATCAAAAGGATAATCCACCTAATGAAAATAGCCACGGCGAATGTGTACAAAGCCAGGAAAAGGCAAAGGACATTAGTATAATTATTAATGTTGGATTAGCAGAAATAAAAGCTACTCTTTTCAAGCTCAACAAAGAGTGAGAGGTAGAAAAAAAGGTGCAGTTTAGTCTTACTGCTCTGTCGTTGGACTTCGCGCGAGAGAAGAGGAGACTCGCAAGCACACCTTTTGTTATGTCAAAGAACAGGAAATCGAAAACAAGCCCAGAAAAAAACTAGGCAGCTACGCCGCTTAAAAAAAAGGAAAGAATCGATACCTCCAAGTGGACAGAATTCGCAAGAAGGAAGAAGGCAAACACTCAACCAACTTCGGGTGTCACTCCACAAAAAGGAAACGCTGAAAAAATGAAAACCTGTCTTTAAAATCAGGAAGACAAAAGACGCGTCGTCAGAAGCTTAGCTGTTAAATCTCAACTGCGTTACTACCCAAAAGGAGATCGGAAATGCGCTAAAGCGCATTTCCGACATATCACAAGAGGATAATATACTGCTGGTATCCTGCAGCATAGAAGTGGGGATGCAGGAGGAAAAAATACAGGAGGATCAGGCGAAGAACACTAGTCGATCAGTGTTTCCAGTGCCTGGGATATAAACACTAATCCAGTGGCTGCAGAGGGCCAGGTCGCACAGCTTTCTGCTACAAGTGAGGTACAGAGGGTCGTAAAGCAGACTCCTGCATAGAGACCCTTCAATGCGTACTTGGCGCAAAATGGGATAAAAATCCGGAGCTACTTAAGCATATTCCGGGTCCGGGCTTATGCAACGTCTTTTGGTCAGGCATTGTCCAGGGTCAAAAACAAGAACAACTATCAGAGTTCTGCAAAAAAATCTTAACCGGAGCAGATTGTCTAACGACTCTCTGATAAATTAAATTTTCAAAAGGAGGCTGCTATGCTGATCATTGGCAAATTTTACTGGGATGTAAATAGCCCAGAATGCATTACCGATACTCTTAAAATGGCAGCCATTTGGAATCCAGATATAAAGAAAGTCCTGGTTGATACGCACGGAACCAAAAACGGATTCGCATGGGTGAGGACCTTCTTGAGGACGCATTCTGAGAAGAAGGAGGCATGGTATTGGTAATCGGCGAGTTCAACGCAAGAGAAGTAGAATGGGGCATGCTAAAACCTAATTCAAGATGGAAAAGGATTATAGAAATTTTTACTTGATCAGGATTAGTGTTGATCAGCAAGGAAAAAACAAAAACCTTTAGGCGAACAGGACAAACTGGTACGATACCGGACATCGATCTGGCAACAAAAAGTCTTGACCCCCTCACACGAAGCTACAGGTAATTGAGGATTACACTAGGAGCAATCACCAGAATATTAGCTTCAGACTAGAAAGATGACCGCAGATTATAAGAACAAAAAAAGAAGAGGCAACCTACCAATAATGACTGTATCCAAGGCTCAACATCTGCGCGACAAAAAAAAACTGCGAAACGCTATTGAAAAACAAAAAACATAACGGTCTTAACTAACCGAGGGCATTAACAAAAAACCTTGTAGTTTGGTCTAAAGAATCGTCACAAAAAGCTCAGAGCTCTTCTGGAGTGTTGTGCAATAGAACCAGAAGTTATCGATAATATCTTTGATAGTCTCTCCTTCTTACATCTAGTAAGGCAAAAAGCCAACGGTGGTGCCACGGCCCTAGGGACACCACCATTCACGATGAAGGAGCTCTCTGCAGCAGTGGGTGGTCTGCAGAACAAGGAGGACGCTGAATTAGACGGAATGCCAACAGAGGCGTTAAAAGCAGTTACACGCACCTGCTCACAGGTGCTATTAAGCACCTTAAATGCTTGCCTTATAAAAGAATTTCTTCTCAGGTACTGAAAAAGACAAAAATTAGTGCTTATCAGGAAAGGCAAGGGTGATCCAACATCACTGGGAGCATATCATCTCCTGCGAACACGGAGCAGTGCAAGAAAACTCCTGAAAAAGCTGCTAAAGCTTCATCTAGAGGTTGATATTCGAAAGGGTGGAGATCTGTAAGAAAGTCAACACGGCTTTCGAAGAGGAAGCTCTACTGTCCATGCAGTAAAAGATATAGTGATATTGAGAAGTTCAAGGTATCAGACTATCTCTGACAAATTATCTCAAGTCATCTTAAGGACAGAGTTCTCAAATACAAGACAACAAGAGGAACCAGAAAAAAGGACATAAATGCTGTTGCTGCCCAGGGTTCTATCCTGGGACCAGACTCTTGTAACATCTTGTATGATGACATACGACATAAAACACCTGACTGTAATGATGGATATCAGGCTCAACTTCTTAAGGAGGCTTAAAAGGCGTCTGACAAAGCTTCAGCAGTGAGGACAACACTGAGCAGGCTCATGACAAACGTTAACAGACTGAGACGATGCAAATACCAACTAGCGATATCGGTAGCCTAGAATATTCTACTGTACTTCAGTGAAATATAGTCAGTAGCCCTAAAAAAGCCAAAAACGCAGACAGAGTACTGCATCGGTAGACCTAAGGGGTGCAATGAGTGTTGCAGGGTCTTATCACACTGTCACGGAGCTTGCAATGCTTGTGAATGCTGGAATAACACGGATCGACCTGATAGCCTTTAAAATAGACGAATACATCATTACCATCAACATCATCAACATCATCATCATCATCATCATCATCATCATCATCATCATCATCATCATCATCATTACAATCGCTCGCTAGATATTGAGGGTAGAGCAAAAATAAAATACGCCGCGCAGGTCAAACAGACTAGGTAAAGGATGCCTCAAGAAAAATTCACAATCAGTTTCAGCTGCAGCCCAATGGATGTTCTTAGGGCTATGCCTAGTGCCCACCGGCATAGCAAAGGGCTAATGTGTGCTTGCACTGCCGAAGCATCAGTTGCAGAATAGGATCAGAAACCACCTACTTCGGGCCTGGGCCAGTCAGTGCGTGGAGGCTGCAGTGATCAGAATCTGCAGTGCCTCGGGGAAGTTTTGGCAAATTTGTGTTTTTCGGAACCGGTTGAACAAAAGCTGGGCACCAGAGACCACGCAAAATGCGCTGGTGAACTTTCATGGCACCCACAACACCTGAAGAAAGAAAACAAAGAGACTTCTCGTCGAACCAAGAAACCGACTCTAAAAGAGAAGTGCCTTAAATTAGAACCGACAATCGACAGGGCGCTTAAAATAATATTGAACATATTTGCCGTCCTGCAAGTTGCTTCAGATAGATTGAAAAACTTTAATACCGACATGGAAAGCGAAGTTTCAAAGCTATAAAAAGCCGTAGAGGTTATCTGGAGCCCGACAGAACAGACGAGTAGAGCACAAGCAGGTATATTAAGCCCAGTGGGAAAACAGGCTTTAAGAAGCCTCAGCACACAGAGGCACGCGAACAACAACTGCAAAAGAGTAGCAGCAGTCAACAAAGGTCACAAGGATAAGAAGAAAAAAGTTAAAATACCGTGAAAAGACGCGGCTATTCACTAAAAAAGGGCCGTACGTATTCTTCTAGAACTTTGACGAAATACAAAGGACTAAACCGACTTCACAAAAGCCCTAAAAGCTGCTCAAGGGGTGAAATGCGTATTTCCAAATATAGTACCGAGAACCACCATGGAGATCAGAGATCTGTACAGATAAACCGCCAATGAGGTAATAGTTTCAAGAAACAGGTCCTTAACAAGCTCACTAAGTAGCTAAAAATCACCGTCAGCAATTATAACGGCAAAGGCCAATCTCTGACGCGTAGAGCTGAATGTGCAAGCGACACACGAGGTACTTTATACAGAGCGCATTAAAATAGGATAGGTTAACTGCTGGATTAGATAACAACTCTAGTTAGAGCGATTCTTTAAATGCCTTTGGTATGTATATCGTTACTGGTATGAGGACGCCTTCGTCACTGCAGCGACATGGGGGCTTACCCGGGCAGAAGTACCAGTGGATGATCAACAATTTTTCGGAGGATTTGTTCGAATTATAAGTGAACAGACCACTTGTTTAAGCTTTCACCTCACCCCAAATGAGCCATTTAAGGACTTTCAGGCTGAACTTAAATGCCCAGAAAAAGCAACACAGGTAATGGAAGGCGGGATTGTGGTTAATGCAGAAGCACTAAAGTGATGAATGTGAAAGACAAACTCTAGAGGAAAACTTGTAATAAAGATGACGGACAGAAGAGGACTGAAAGTTTTGAATACTGGCGCATCAACATTTAGGCGACCCGGATGCACAGGTAGTGATCACTAGTTTATCACTTTCCTGATACAGATAAAAAATGAAGCTTTGAAAGTGCACACTCGCAAACCAAAGAGGTCCGATGCGGCGAAGCTGAATAAAAAGAAGTTTGCAACCGTGGTCAACAGCAGGTAAAAAAACGCAGTTAAGACGCAACAAGGACCATTAATGGGAGAAGACTTCGTTACTGTTCGATGGTTCTTATTCAGCGAGCAAGCGAAGCAGAGACAAAACAAAAGCCGATACCCGGCTACTGGAGGTCGGAAAATATTTCTTGAGTTAAGAAATACTTGTTTCTCCTTACGCCAAAAGGCCCAGCGGGCAATAAATAAACTGCTAAGATAGACATAAAAATTGCAGGATTTCTTTAATTGAAGAAACAGCTGGGGAAAACTATCAAGCGGAGCAAACACGCAGACTAAACAGCCATGTCGAAGAAGGAAGAGAACAAACCCTGGGGCCATGGCTACAGTATAGTTACTTGAAAGCTGGCAGTCATCACAGCAACACTGAAACCGACGGGAAAATAATGAGAAAAATCGTAGACTCGCTCTTTCTAACAGCAGACATGTAACAAGATACAGATAAGGAGATTCCTACGGCCATTCCGCTTTTTGAGTCGAAAGAGCATCGATAGGCCGTTAGCTCCCTGCAGAACAAGAAGACGCTGGGCTCAGATGGCATTTCATCAGACGCTCACAAGGCGGTGGAACGATACAGCCCGCAATTTTTGCTGGAAATGTACAACAGCTTTTAAAAACCGGTAGAAAGCTGGTATGTCAGCGCGACAGCGGAAACACTACTTACGAAAAGTAGTGCTTCTGGTAATCCTAGGTGCCAAGGACGCCTCTTAAACGGCTTAGATAGACTGCTGTTATATAACACTAGCGATGGTACATAGAGAAGAGCAAGAATGGAAGAGCATATGTTAAACCTGACTTGTCAGACGACAGAGATGGTTGTCCTTGCGACTAAAAGGATTGAGACATGCATTCAGCTACAAGTTAAAATTAAGATGATTTAAACTCAACAGGCATCCATCTCAATACGAAATTGACGTTCTGGGTGTATACACGGAAGGTTGCTGATAAGGCAGTCACATCAAAGAAAGGCCTCAGCAGACCCAAGACAGGT
>JAUELO010102793.1:0-17796 GCA_032357855.1 Amphibolips quercusostensackenii | reverse complement strand
TTATAATTAATTTTTTAAACTTGAAATTGGTCTTTTTGAAGTGGCAAATTAATTTTTTTGGTTCAACTACTTAGTTGAAAGTGGAACTACTTTGTAAAATTTTTTTTTTTTTGGTTGGTGATTTGTCATTTTAATTCAAAAACCTTTTTTTGTTTTTTAAAATGTAACTTTTTTGTTTTAAATTCTTTTTTTATTGGGTATAAAATTAATTTTTTAACTGAAAATATAACTATTCCATTTTTGGTTCAAAATTGATATTTTTTAGTTGAGAATTCATGTATTTTGTGAAATTCAACTTGAATGGTCAAAAGTTTATCTATTTTGTTTGAAATTCATTTTTTTAAATTAAAAATGAATTTTTTAACGTGAAATTTATCTTTTTTGAATAGAAAATTTATTTTTTTGGTTGGCGATCCATCATTTTAATTCAAAAACCTTTTTTTTTGTTTTTGAAAGTGTAGCTATTTTGTTGTAAATTCGTTTTAAGTTGACTGAAAATTAATTTTTTAACTAACAATATAACTGTTTCATTTTTTTGTTGAAAATTTATCTTTTTAGTTGAAAATTCATATATTTTGTTAACTTAATTTCAATAGTTAAAAATTTAATTATTTTCTTAAAAACTCATTTTTTTGGGTAAAAATGATTTTTTTCAAACAAAAATATATCTATTCCAGTTTTAGCTGAAAATTTATCCTTTTTAGTTGAAAATTCATGTATTTTGTTCAAATTCATTTTTTTGGTTAAAAAATTTAACTTTTTTATTGAAAATTATTTTTTTTTTTCAGTTAAAATTAATTTTTTAAAGTTAAAATAGGTCTTTTTTAAGCTGCGAATTCATTTTTTTATTTCAACTACTTAGTTGAAAGTGGAACTACTTTGTAAAAAAATTTTTTTTTTGTTGGTGATTTATCATTTTAATTCAAAAACCTTTTTTTTGTTTTTGAAAATGTAACTTTTTTGTTGTAATTTTTTTTTAATTGGGTATAAAATTAATTTTTTAACTAAAAATATAACTATTCCATTTTTGGTACAAAATTGATATTTTTTAGTTGAAAATTCATATATTTTGTGAAATTCAATTTTGAATAGTTGAAAGTTGAACTATTTTGTTAAAAATTCATTTTTTTAAATTAAAAAAAAAATTATTTTTAACGTAAAATTTATCTAAATTGAATAGAAAATTTATTTTTTTGGTTGTTGATTCATCATTTTAATTCAAAAGCCTTTTTTTTTGAAAGTGTAACGATTTTGTTGTCAATTCGTTTTAAGTTGTTTGAAAATTAATTTTTCAACTAACAATATAACTGTTTCATTTTTTTGTTGAAAATTAATCTTTTTACTTTAAAATTCATATATTTTGTTTACTCAATTTCAATGGTTAAAAATTTAATTATTTTCTTGAGAACTGATTTCTTTGGTTAAAAATGATTTTTTTTTTAAATAAAAAATATCTATTCTAGTGTAAGCTGAAAATTTATCTTTTTTAGTTAAAAATTGATGTATTTTGTTAAAAGTTCGTCTTTTTGATAGAAAATTAATCTTTATGGATGAAAATTCATTCTTTTAATCGAAAATTCATCTGTTCGTTTCAATTTTTTTTATTAAAGATTAATCATTAAAAATTTATTTCATTGGTTAAAAATTTAATAATTATGTTGAAAATTCTTTTTGTGTCTTGAAAATGTAACTGTTTTGTTGTAAAATCGTTTTTGGTGGGTTGGAAACTAATTTCTTAACTAAAAATTGAAATATTCCATTTTTGGTTGAAAATTGACCTTTTTTAGTTGAAAATTCATGTATTTTGTTGAAATTCAATTTCAGTTTCAATGTAACTATTTTGTTGAAAGTTATTTTTTTAAATATATTAATGCATTTTTTAAACAAACATATATTTATGCTGCTTTTGGCTGAAAATTTATATTTTGTAGTTGAAAATTCATGTATTTTGTTGAAAGTTCGTCTTTTTTGACAGAAAATTAATCTTTATGGATGTTTTTTTTCTCAAAAATTCAACTTTTTGTTTCATATTGTCATTGAAGATTCACCTATAGTTAAAAAATTTATTTATTAGTTAAAAATTTAATTATTTTTCAAAAATTCTTTTTTTTTAAGATTTAAGTATTTTGTTGTAAATTCATTTTTTTGTTGAAAATTTTTTTTCCATACAAAAATATAAATATTCTATTTTTGGTTGAAAACTTATCTTTTTAAAAAAAAAAAATCATGTATTTTGTTATAGCCTCATTTCATTGGTTAAAAATTTAAATATTTTGTTGGAAATGTTTTTTTTTCTTGAAAATTTAACTTTTTTTTTTTGTAAATTCGTTTTTAGTTGGCTAAAAAATAATTTTTCAATTAAAAATTTAACTATTTTATTTTTGTTTGAAATTTGTTTTTTTTTTAGATGAAAATTTACATATTTTGTTGAAACTCAATTTCAGTGGTTACAAATTTGAGTATTTTTTAAAATATTTATTTCTTTGGTTAAAAATTTAATTGTTCTATCTAAAATTTTTTTTTTATTGTTGGAAAGATAACAATTTTGTTTTAAATTCGTTGTTAATTGGATAAACATTAATTTTTTAATAAGAAATGAACTATTCCATTTTTGGCTGAACATTTATCTTTTTTTTTGTTGAAACTTTGTCTTTTTTGGTAGAAAATTAATCTTTATGGATAAAAATTCCTTTTTTTACAAAAATTCATCTATTTGTTTATATTTCTTGATTGAGGTTTCATCATTATAGTTAAAAATTTATTTTATTTTTTAGAAATTTGAATATTTTGTTGAAAATTCTTTTTTTTTCTTGTAATTTTAACCATTTTGTTGTAAATTCGTTTTTAGTTGGTTGAAAACCAATTTTTAAACTAAAAATTGAACTATACCATTTTTGATTAAAAATATTGATTTTTTTAGTTGAAAATTGATGTATTTTGTTGAAACTGAATTTTTAATGGTTACAAATTTAATTATTTTGTTAAAAATTCATTTCTTTGCTTATTAAATTATTCTATTGACATTTTTTTTTGTAGAAAAATTTAACTCTTGTTGTAAATTCGTTTTTAATTGAGTAAAATTAAGTTTTTTAACTAAAAATGTAACTTCCATTTTTTGTTAAAAATTTATATTTTTCAGTTGAAAATGCATGTTTTTGATAGAAAATCAATCTTCTTAGTTGAAAATTCATGTTTTTTGTTGAAAAATCGTCTTTTGTGGCAGAATATTAATATTTTTGTGACAAATAATTTTTTTGGTTTCAAATTCATTTCTTTCTTTAAAAATGTAACTATTTTTTTGAAAATTCATTTTTCTATGGTTAAAATGGTATTTTTGTTAAATGTAAATATAACACTTTCTTCTTAGAATTATATAATTTTTAATTATTGAAATTAAAGCGGAATAATTTTCGAATTTGGTTAGCATGACATTCATCCAATTTTAACCATTCTGTTTTTAAATTATTTAGATATAAAGTATTTTAATTGAAAATGGTACAATTTTGACAATTTTAATTTGAAATGATGAAATTATGAACGTTTGAATTTTAAACACAAATTTATTCTATATTACAGTTATTTTCAGTCAGCATGCATATACTTTTTATAATTTAAAAAATAATTTTTTCAATTGATTTTCCAAAAGCAAAATATAACAAAAAGTTTCCGTTAAAAATTCTGTTACAAAGCGACTAAATTTCTAATCGAAAAAAATTTTAAATTATAAAGTTGTAAAGCAGACGATACCCAAATTTACCACTTTTTCTTACTCAAATTTAAAACTAAAAATATACAATATTGAGCGTTTGAAATTGAAAAAAAAAATTAATTCATGAATTTTAAACGCTGCGTGAATTTGACTTTCTCTAATTCATCAAGTTTTATTTAATTATTATTTGAAAATTTATAATTTAAAATTATTTTCAATTATTAAGGCTTTCAATTGAAAATTGTATAATTTTGTACAATTTATGTAATGATGGGTCTTTAATGTTTAAATTTTAAACCACGATTTTGAATGTTTTGAATTTGTAGTTAGTTAAGTATTAAAGAACTTTAAATTTTTAATTATACAATTTTTAGTTATTTAAATTAGAACAAAGTTATTGGTTTTTTTTTATTGAAAATTTTAGAATTTTGAACAATTTAAATTTGATACTTCGCTTAGGTTTATTTTATTAAAAAATTTTTTAATTGGTTTAATTTGTTTGTTTGCAGGAGTTTCAAAGGCAGTTGATTTATGCGCTGCTCCAGGAAGTTGGAGTCAAGTTTTAGCCAAAAAATTAAAGTAAGTTGGCTTTTAATCTCTTTTTAATTAATAAAATTATATTAAAAATTCTGTAAATACTAGTCATTCTTAAATTTAAATTTTTGAAGTTTATATAGCGATCAATTTTACTTCAGAAAAATTGAAAATTGCACTCTATTTTTAAATTTGTGGTTTTGTCCATTTATATAGTGAAAAATTGGCATTATTATAAATTAATATTCAAATATTGTATATTAAAATATTTAATCCTACCTAATAAAATTAATGAAATATCAATTTAGTAAATAAAAATGTCCAAATAAGTAATTTTAGCTGATGATTAAATTTACTTCTGAATGTTTATAAACTTTTCCAATAAAAGAGAAAATTTAAATTGTAAATGTTTTTTAATATTCGAAAATGATCGTGTTCTGAACATTTTGAAATTATGGGCACAGGTGAAAATTGTTTAAAAATAATTTAGATTTTATTTTAAAAGATAAATTGCAAGTTTTGAAGATGCCATAATATTTTGAAGAAGAATCTGGAAGATTTTAAGACAATGTTTTTAATTTTGTCAGGATTAAACAAAAAATCAGGAAAACTTTGTATTATTTATATTATAAAAAAGATATGTATATAAAATTTTTTAACATTTCAAATGATTTTCAAAGTTTTTGGAAAAGAATGTAGAAGATTTTTAATATAATTTTTCAATTTTGCAAGATTATAAAATTGAAGAAAGAAATCGAATAAGTTTAAGAGATATTTAGAAGTTCTGAAAAGATACAGAAGTAATTTTAAACTCAAAAAGATTTCAACTTTAAAACTAAATGTAGATTTTCGAATAACAAAATATATTTTTTTTAAGATTTCAAAACATTTCTACAGATTTCTAAAAGTGTCAAAAATAGAATCTGGAAGATTTTAAAGAAATTTTTTGAATTTTGCACAATTTTTTTCAAAATTTTATGAAAAATTCAAATAATTTTAAAAGATAAAATTTCAAAAATAATTAAATATTTGATAATAATGATAAGAAAAAAATTGTCTTAAGATTCATGGAAATATTTAAAGTTATTCTTTATTATTAAAAATGAATTAATTATTCAATTAATAATTAATTTTAATAAATTAATTATTAATTATTCAAATTTCAATTCAATCATTCGTTTGAGTTAAAAATTCATCTTTTTTGTTCAGAATTAAACTATATTAGTTAAAGATTCAAAATTTTACTTGAAAATTTATCAGCTTGGTTGACCATTCATTTTTTGTTTGAAAAATAAATTATTTTCTTTCAAATTCGTTTTTTATTGTTAAAAATTTAATTTTTTAAATGTAAATATTAATTCGTAGTTAAAATTTCATGTATTTTATTGAAAATTTGTTCTTTTTGGTAGAAAATTAATCTTCTTGGTTAAAAATTCATTTTTTTAAAATGAATTTTAATAGGATATTTAAAAAGATTTCAGAACATTACAAATAATTTACAAAATTGTATTTTTTAAAGTGTCACAAATTTTTCATACAATTTCGTAAAATTCTGTAAAATGAAATTTCTTTAGAAGTTTTCTAGATGCTTTTTTGACTTAACAAACATATTTAAAAATATTTTTGAATTTTCTCTACATACCTAGGAAAATTATAAAACTTGAAAAATAGTTATTTGAAATTTTTAGTTTGCCTAAAATTGTTTATTTTACTTGCTCATAATTTAATATCCATTGTTTAAATTAATTATAAAGTATTAGCATTGGTATCGAACAAAATTGAAAAAATGTAATAATTTTGTAGATTACCTGGGGAGTCCTACTTTCAGATTTTAAGGCATAGTTGTTATCATCATTTCGATTATCATCTAGTTTTTTATTTCTATTCGTTTCCTGTTTTTTGGATTTCGATGCTTCTTCTGCCTGTGTTAACCTGGAAGAACAAAATTAGTAAATGAAATTTTTTGTAAACAAATTAAAATTGCCTAATTTGTTAAAGTGATAACTTTTTAAATATATTTTTATTTCTTAAATTACCTATTTTAAAAATGCGTAAATTAATTCATTTTTCATTCAATGAATCCATAAGTTAATTAAATGAATTAATTTATTTATTTTTTAAATTCGGGGTGTCTATCCTACCTGGAAGAATTGGAATAGTCAGGAAATTTTTTCAAGAGCGTGCCTTATTTTTTCAACTTGCAATATAACACTGAATAACAATGATTTTTTATTTGTAGAAATAGCTTTATATCACTGTATTTAATTAATTTTTTGAAAATTCTTTTTTTTTGTTGGAAATTATTTTTTTTTCTGAAAATGTAACTATTACCTTTGAAAATTCTATCATTTGAGTCAGAAATCCACCTCTTTGGTTGGAAGTTATTGTTTTTTTGTTACTAAAAAATTAACTATTCAATAATCTTTTCTAATTGAAAAGTCGTCTTTTTTAATAGAAATTAATTTGCTTGGTTGACAATTTATCTTTTTCGTCGAAAACTCAATTACTCAAGTTAAAGATTCATCATTTTAGTTGAAAATTTATCACTTTGTTTGAAAATGTTACTATTTTTTTGAAAATTAGATTTTATTTGGTTGTAAAGTATATTATTTTAAACGGAAAATGTTTTTACTATTACAATGAAATATTCCATCATTTTAGTTAAAGATTCAACTCTTGGGTTGAGCGTTAACTTTTTTGACTAATAATATAAATATTCAATTTTTTGTTAAAAAATTATTTTTTTTAATTGAAAATTTGTTTATTTTTTGTTAAAAAATAATCTTCCTGGTTGAAAATTTATCTTTTTGGTTGAAAATTCATTTTTTGATAAAAAATTGGTATATTTTGTTGAAAATTAGTTTTTTATGATTTAAAATTTATTTTTTAAATGTATATATTGATTCATAGTTCAAATTTCATGTATTTTTTGAAAATTTGTCCTTTTTGGTAGAGAATTAATCTTCTTGATTGAAATTTTATTTTTTTGTTTAAAGATTCCTCATTTTAGTTAAAAATTCATCACTTTGTTTCAAACTATTTTTTTCTGAAAATTAGTTTTTTCTGTTGAGAATTTTTTTGTCAAATAAAAATGTAACTATTTCATCTGAATATTCCATTATTTTAGTTGAAAATTCGTCTCTGTGGTTAAACATTAATTTTTTACTGACAATTAAACTATTCAATTTTTGGTTGACAATTTTTTTTTTAGTTGAAAATTCATGTATTTTGTTAAAAATTCGTCTTTTTTTGGTAAAAATTAATTTTCTCGGTTGAAAATTCAACTTTCTTGTTGAAAATCAATTTTTTTTGTTTTAAATTAAACTATCCAATTCGAAAATTCATCATGTTAGTTTAAAATTTATTATTTTAGTTGAAAGTTACTCTTTTTGAATTAACAATTCAACTATTTGTTTAAAAGTGTATCTTTTTTAGTTAAATATGCAACTGTTTTGTAAAAAATTAATGTAATTTTTTGAAAATATGTCTTTTTTGATAGAAATTAATTTTTTTGGTTAAAAATTCATCTTTTTTGTTCAGAATTAAACTATATCAGTTAAAGATTCATAATTTTACTTGAAAATTTATCAGTTTGGTTGGCAATTCATTTTTTGTTTCAAAAATGAATTATTTTCTTGAAAATTCGTTTTTTATTGTTGAAAATTTAATTTTTCAAATGTAAATATTAATTTTTAGTTCAAATTTCATGTATTTTATTAAAAATTTGTTCTTTTTGGTAGAAGATTAATCTTCTTGGTTAAAAATTCATTTTTTTTATATCCAATATGACTCATTTTAGTTGAAAATTCATCTCTTTGGTTGAATATTATTTTTTTTCAACTGAAAATTCAACTGTTCTATTTTTTGTTGACAATTTATCTTTTTTAGGGAAAAATTTATGTATTTTGTGAAAATTCGTCTTTTTTGGTAGAAATTAATCTCCTTCGTTGAAAATTCATCCTTTTGCGTGAAAATTCAATTATTCCAATAGAAAAATCGAAATTTGAGTTAAAAATTCTCCTTTTTTGTTTAAAATTAAACTATTTCTTCTAAAGATTCATAATTTTAGTTGAAAGTTTATCGGTTTTGTTGAAAATTAATTTTTTTAACTGAAAATTTAAGTATTCCATGTTTAATTGAAAAGTTATCTTTTTTATTTTAAAATTAAAATATTTGATTGAAAATTCATGAATTATGTTAAAAAATGGTCTTTTTTGGCAGAGGATTAATCTTCTTGTTTGAAAATTCTTTTTTTTTTGGTTTGTTGAAAATTTAAGTATTTCAGGTAAATATTATTAATTTTAGTTGAAATTTCATCTTTTTAGTTGAAAATAAAAAAACTTGGTTAAAATTTAAACTTTTTGTTCATAAATTCATATTTTTGGTTTAAAATTCATCTATTCCAGTTGAAAATTTATCATTTTAGTTGAAAATTTATCACTTTGGTTGAATTTTTGTTGTTGTAAATTAATTTTCTTAACTGAAAATTTAACTATTTCATTTTTAGTTGAAAACTGATTCTTTCTAGTTCAAAATTTAAATAGTTGTTTGAAAATTTATCTTTTTTAGTTTAAAATTCATGTATTTTGGGGAAAGTTCGTCTTTTTTGGTAGAAATTAAACTATTTCTTCTAAAGATTCATCATTTTAGTTGAAAATGTATCAGTTTGGTTGAAAATTAATTTTTTGTAACTGAAAATTGAAGTATTCCATGTTTAGTTGAAAAGTTCTCTTTTTCATTTCCAAATTCAAATATTTGATTGAAGATTAATGTTTTTTTGTTAAAAACAATCGTCTTTTTCAGGGAATTAATCTTCTTGTTTAAAAATTAATCTTGTTTAAAAATTCTTTTTTTTGTTGTTCAACATTCATGTATTTTAGTTAAATATTCGTCATTTTAGTTGGGATTTCATCTTTTTGGTTGAAAATAAAAATTACTTGGTTGAAATTTAAACCCTATTTTCATAAATTGATATTTTTAGTTTAAATTAATCTATTCCAGTTAGAGATTGATAATTTTAGTTGAAAACTCATCACCTTGGTTGAAAACTCATCACCTTGGTTGAATTTTTTTTGTCGTGAATTAATTTCCTTAACTGAAAATTTAACTATTATATTTTTAGTTGAAAACTGATCTTTTTTGGTTAAAAATTCAAATATTTGTTTAAAAATCTATCTTTTTTAGTTCAAAATTCATGTATTTTGGTGAAAGTTCGTATTTTTGGTAGAAATTTATCTTCTTGGTTGAAAATTCATCCTTTTTCGCGAAAATTCAATTATTACAGTTAAAGATTAAACATTAATATATTTTGTTAAAAAAAATCGTCTTTTTTGTCAGAGAATTAATCTTCTTGTTTAAAAATTAATCTTGTTTGAAAATTCTTTTTTTTTGTTTTCAAAATTCAAGTATTTCAGTTAAATATTCATAATTTAATTTGGAATTTCATCTTTTTGGTTGAAAAAAAGTTACTTGGTTAAAATTTAAACTCTTTTTTCATGAATTCATATTTTTGGTTTAAAATCCATCTATTCCAGTGAAAGATTCATCATTTCAATTGAAAACTCATCACTGGTTGATTTTTTTTCGTGGTAATTAATTTTCTTAACAGAAAATTTAACTATTCCATTTTTAGTTGAAAACTGATCTTTTTTGGTTAAAAATTCAAATATTTGTTTGAAAATTTATCTTTTTTGTTCAAAATTCATGTATTTTGGTAAAAGTTCGTATTTTTTGGTAGAAATTAATCTTCTTGGTTAAAAATTCATCCATTTTTGCGAAAATTCAATTATTCCAGTTAAAGATTGAATATTTGACTTGAAAATTAATCTATTTTTCACAAAATTAAACTATTTATTTTGAAAATTCATCATTTTAGTTGAAAATTTGTCAGTTTGGTTGAAAATTACTTTTTTTTACCTGAAAATTTAAGTACTCCATGTTTGGTTGAAAACTTATCTTTTTTATTCCAAAATTCAAAGATTTGATTGAAGATTCATGTATTTTGTTTAAAAAAAATCTTCTTTTTTGTCAGAGAATCAATCTTCTTGTTTGAAAATTAAACTTCTTGTTTGAAAATTCTTTTTTTTTTTTGTTCCAAGTTCAAGTATACCAGATAAATATTCATCATTTTAGTTAAAAATAAAAATCTTCGGTTGAAATTTGAACTCTTTGTTCATAAATTCATATTTTTTGTTTAAAACTAATCAATTCTAGTTAAAGATTCATAATTTTAGTTGAAAATTCATCACTGGTTGAATTTCTGTTGTTGTGATTCTTAACTGAAAATTTAACTATTTCATTTTTAGTTGAAAACTGATCTTTTCTGGGTAAAAATTTAAATCTTTGTTTGAAAATCTATCTTTTTTGGTTCAAAATGTATGTATTTTGGTGAAAGTTCGTATTTTTTGGTAGAAATTAATCTCCTTCATTTGACTTGAAAATTGATCTTTTTTGCATAAAATTAAATTATTCATTTTAAAAATTCAAAGATTTGATTGAATATTTATGTATTTTGTTTAAAAAAAAACGTCTTTTTTATCAGAGAATTAATCTTTTTGGTTAAAAATTAATCTTGTTTGAAAATTCCTTTTTTTTTTGTTCAAAATGCAAGTATTTTAGTTAAATATTCATCATTTTAGTTGGAATTTCATCTTTTTGGTTCAAAATAAAAATTATTTGGTTAAAATTAAAAGTCTTTTTTCATAAATTCATATTTTTGGTTTAAAATTAATCTATTCCAGTTGAAGATTGATAATTTTAGTTTAAAACTCATCACTTTGGTTGCACTTTTTTGTGGTAAATTAATTTTCTTAACTGAAAATTTAACTATTTCATTTTTAGTTGAAAACTTATCTTTTCTGGTTAAAAATCCAAATATTTGTTTGAAAGTTTTGAAAGTTTTGGTGAAAGTTCGTCTTTTTTGTTAGAAATTAATCTTCTTGGTTCCAAATGGATTTTTTTGCTTGAAAATTCAACTATTTTAGTTAAAAATTCACTATTTAAGTTGAAAATTCATCTTTTTTGTTTAAAATCAAACTATTCTGGTTGAAAATTTATCAGTTTGGCTAAAAATTAATTTTTTGAACTGAAAATTTAACTATTATATGTTTTATTAAAAATTGATCTTTTTTGTCCCAAAATTGAACTATTGGGTTGAAATTTTTTTATTTTGTTTTTAAATTCATGTATTTTAATGAAAATTTGTCTTTTTGGTAGAAATTAAACTTTTTGGTTAAAAATTCATCTTTCTGCTTGAAAATTTAACTATTTCAGTTGAAGATTCATCATTTGAGTTGAAAATGTATATTTTTGTTTAAAATTAAACTATTCCAGTTGCAGGTTGTATTGATTTTTTTTTTAGTTGAAAATTCAACCATTCGTTTGAAAATTAATTTATTTTGTTGAAAAATCGTATTTTTTCAGAGAATTAATCTTTTTTTGAAAATTAATCTTCTTGTTTGAAAATGAATTTTTTTTAGTAGAAAATTTAAGTATTCCAGTTAAGTATTTATCATTTGAGTTGAAAATTCATTTTTTTACTTGAAAACTTAACTATTCCAGTTAAAAATTCCCCATTTGAGTTGAAAATTAATTTTTTCTTTTGTTTAAAATTAAACTTTTCTGGTTAAAAATTTACCAGTTCATCTGAAAATTAATTTTTATGACAGAAAATTAATATATTCTATGTTTTGTTGAAAATAAACTGATCTTTTTTATTTTAAAATTTAACTATTTGGTTGAAAATTAATGTATTCCAGTTAAACATTCATAATTTTATTTCAAATTCCATCTTTTTGGTTGGAAACAAAAATGCTTGGTTGAAATTTAAACTTTTTTCATAAATTCTTTTTTTTTTCAGGTTTCAGATTCATCTATTCCAGTTAAAGATACACAATTTGAAATGTAAATTCATCACTTTGGTTGAATTTTTTTGTGGTAAATTAATTTGCTTAACTGGAAATTTAACTATTTCATTTTTAGTCTAAAAATGGCATTTTTTAACTAAAAGTTTAACCATTTGATGGAACTTTGATCTTTTTTAGTTGAAAATTCAAATATTTGGTTGAAAATTTGTGTATTTTGTTGAAAAATCGTCTTTTTTATAAGCCTCAAATTGAATATAATATAGTACCCACAATAAGTTTACCTAAATGTGCACTAAATTTTAAGTATAAAAAGATAAAATAAAAATTTGAGTTAACATTCAAATTCGAGGGTTTTAAAGGCAGATTCAAGAAATAATTGATTATTTTTTTAGTATTATTTAATTATTTAATTAACCAATGGTTCCAATATATTAAGGAATATCTTATAATATATAATTTATTAAAGCTTTTTAAATTAAAAATATTAGTTTAATCCCTAAAAACTGAAAAAACATTATTTATATTTATATAAATATACATTATATATAATATTATAATATATTATATATTTTATCTTAATTATACCTGAAAAAAAACCTGGACTTGGCAGGGAATTTTTTCCAGGATTTGAGCAGACACCCTGTGAAATCTTATTAAAAATAATTTTCTTTAACTTTTAATAATTCTTTTTGTGAAAAATAGATTCGATTAATTGAAAAGTTTATTAAATAAATAAAATTCGTTCTTATGAAGGATTTTTTATAAATAGATACTGTTTGTGTATGTAATTAAATTTTCTTTTGATTCATATCTCTATGATTCTGTGGTAGTAAACAACATTTACGATCCATCAACAAAGAGAAGTTTCCACTGTTGCTATTCACTAAGAATTATTTATTTAAACACTCTTTTTTTAAAATGTGTTGTTTTAAAAATATAAGGATAAATATTCCATAAATTAATCGAATAAAATGGAAAATTATTCTGGGAAATTGGACTTAATAGGGAAATGATTCTTACCAAGCCAGACGTAAATTTTCTTTATCTTTAAACCACTGGCCAATTGTGGTTCTTGCAATGCCAAATTTAGATGACACCTCAGTTGTAGTTAGGCCACTCTCTTTTGCACTGAGAGCTTGTAATTTTACTTCAAGTGGAATAGTATAGTTCTTAGTTTTTCTACATGAAGATGTCATTGTGAATTTTTATTTTTTAATAAAATACGTGCGTCCAATGAGCAAATGAAACAGTTACTAAGGTAATTTTAACTATTCGAAATTTATCGTGAATGTCCTATTATATTTTTCTCATTTCAACTTTGCAGAGGGCTCTGTTCATCAATTTTGTTAAATAAAAATTTTCACGAAATTTTAAATATTTTAAAAAAAGTTAAAAAAAAAGGTATTTCTAATGTTACAAAAACAGTCGGAGAATATTAAATACCTGAGTTTGAAATCAAATTAAATTCCGAGTTGGAAAATTCCTCTTTTTCATAAAAATTTCAACTATTCTAGTTGAAGATTAGTCATTTTAGTTGAAAATTCGTCAATTTCGTTGAAAATTAATTTCTTTAACTGAAAATTCAACTGTTTCATTTTTAGTTAAAAATTGATCTTTCCTATTTTAAAATTCAACAACTTGAATAAAAATTGATATTTTTTAATAGAAAATTCAACTGTATTGTTGAAAATACACGTATTCTGTTAAAAAATCGATTTTTTAATAGAAAATTATCTTTTTTTTTTTGAAATTTAATCTTCTTTTCTAAAAATTCTTCTTTTAGGTTGAAAATTCAAGTATTCCAGCAAAATATTTATTATTTTATTTAAAAATTCATCTTTCAGGCTTGAAATAAAATTACTTGATTAAAAGTTAAACTCTTTTGTTAAAAATTATTTGAACTTTCTAATTATTCAAAATTATTTTTTAGTTGAAAATTCGTCCTTTTTGGTAAAAATCAATCTTCTTGGTTGAAAATTCAACTTTTTGGTCAAAAATTGAAATATTGTATTTTAATATTCATCATCTTAGTTGAAAATTAATCTTTCTGGTTTGAAATTCAACTATTCTAGTCAAAGATTTACAATTTTAATTGAAATTTAATCACTGTGTTTGAAAATGTAACTAGTTTTCTTTTAAGTTTTTCATTTGTTGAATGTAATTTTTTAAACTAAAAATTGAAAATTCATCTTTCAGGTTGGAAATAAAATTTGTTGATTAAAAGTTGAACTCTTTTGTTAAATTTTTTTTAAGATTCATAATTTTAATTAAAAATTGATTCCTGGGTTGAAAAATTAGCTATTTGATTAAAAAATGGTTTTTAATTTGGTTGAAAAGGGATTTTTTTCAGAAAATTTAACTGTTTTGTTGAAAATTTGTTTCCTTTTTGGTTGAAAATTATTTCTTTTTTTCAACTGAAAATTTTGCTATTTTATCACTTAAATACTCCACAATAATAATGAAAAACTCATTTCTTTAGTTGAACATTCATTTTTTGACTCAAAATTCAATTAATCAATTTTTTTGTTTAAAAATGATCTTTTTCAGTTGAAAATTCGTCTTTTTTGATAGAAATCATCTTCTTGGTTGAAAATTAATCTTTTTGGTCTAAAGTTCAATTATTTCATTGAAATATCTATTATTGTAATTAAATATTTCATAGGCTTAGTTAAAAACTCATCTGTTTGGTTGAACATTAATTTTTTTAACTTAAGATTTAAATAAATAATTTTTTGTTGGCAATTTATCTGTTTTTCAGTGAAAATTAATTTTTTTTATTTTGAAAATTAAACTATTTCAGTTAAAGATTCATCTTTTTTATTTTAAATTCATGAGTTAGGTTGAATATTAATTTTATTAATTAAAAGTGTAACTATTCTATTTCCGGTTAGAAAACTTATTTTTTTTAAGTTTGAAATTCAACTACTTGGTTAAAAATTTGTCTTCTCTAATCAAAAATTTATCTAGTTCGTTAAAAAATGCATATTTTTTTATTAAATTGTATTTTTTGGCAGAAAATTAATCTTGTTTGAAAATTCATCTATGTGGTTGAAAATTTAAGTATTTTAGTTAAATATTCATTTTTTTAATTAAAAATTTATCTTGTTGACTTACACTTCAACTATTCTGGCTAATTTTTCTAAGTAAAAGTTTAAGTTTTCCTTTTTTGTTATAAACTGATATTTTTGAGTGGAAAATTCAAGTATTTGTTTCAAAGTTCAGCTATTTTGAAATTTTTTGCTTCGTTTTGTTGAAGAATGTTTACAATGAACGTGATCAATTTAAATCAAATTTTGAGTTTTGCGGCAAATATAAATATTTTACTTTTAATTGACCGGGAAAATTGAAAAACTTCACCCTGAAATGACCGGAAATTCGGAATCGTCCGCCGAATCGCCACCCTGAAAAGAATTGTAATTCTAAGTTAGACATACAAATTCAGTAAAAAATATAATTTTGAATTTGGGACATGGAATTTCCGTGAAAAATTATAACTTTTACTTTGGGATAGATAATTTTAGTTAAGAATTATAATTTTGAGTTTAGGGCTTGGAATTCGAGTAAAGAAATATAATTTTAACAATTTTGATAGGGAATTCGCGAAAAGAATTATAATTTTCAGATTTGGACAGGAAATTTCGTAAAGAATTATATATAATTTTTTATTTTTAGTTTGGGCGGGGAATAAATAAATTCAGTATTACGAAAATTCCCGTAAAGAATTATAATTTTAATTTTGTAACAGAGAATTTCGTAAAGATTTATAATTATGTCTTCGAACAGGTAATTTTTGTAATGGAACAAGAAATTTTAGAGCATAATTTGAATTTTGATTTATAAAAAGGAATTTATAAAAACATTCCCTGTTCCAAGTCAGAATTCTTCAGATTTTGAAAATTCCTGGTTTGAAATTCGAATTAAATTATATTTTTTTTTTAATAAACTTAGAACAAGGAATTTATGGAAATAAATTTAATTCGGACTTGGAATTTTTTACTTTAGCACAAGCACTCTAATTTTCATTTTAGGTTTTATTTGTCAGATTTCGTTAAAAATTATAATTTTCACTTTAGGACAAGGAGTTTCTGAAAAGAATTATAATTTGACTTGAAACAGAGAATTTTTGACGTAGAAAAGAAAAAAATATGAAAAAGAGTTACTGTATTTCTGATTCATAATACAAAAATTGTAAATAAATGTAATTCTGATTTGGGACAGGAATTTTGAAAATTAATTTAATTGTGACTTAGTATTGGAAATTAAAAAAATAATAATTCTGAGTTTGAATGGGGAATAAGTAATTTAAATATAGAAAAATTCCACCAAAGAATTATAATTTTGACTTTGGAACAGGGAATGTTGTAAAAAATTATAATTTTGCCTTGAAACAGGTAATTTTTCACATGGAACGAGAAATTTTAGAAAATAATTTTTATTTTAATTTATAACAAAGGGAATTTACAAAAACAATTTATGTTTCAAGTCAGAATTTGTGTCTTTGTAACGGAAAATTTCCGTAAAGAAGTATAATTTAATTTTTTCTTTCGAACATAATTTAGACTTATAAAAGAGAATTTTTAATATGGAACTGGAATTTTGTAAAATATTTTTAATTTTGATTTAGATGAAGGGAATAAAAAAATTAATGTTAAAATTCAAAATTGTAATTCTTATAATCAAAAATGATCTGTTCTAGATCAGAATTATAATGAAATTCTTTTCTAAAATTCCCTGTTTCAAAGAAATCTTTTTAAATTTTTTAGAAATTTTGTAAAATCTCTAGGAATTACTTGAAATCATTTAAATCTTTTGAAATCTTTTAAGTTTCCCGGGAAAATTAACTATTTTAAGAAATTTATAAAAATTAAAAAAGATTTCTTTGAAACAGGGAATTTTCGAAAAGAATTCCCCCCTTTTGGAAAATCTGGAAATGTTTTGAAATTTTCATATACCTGGAAAAACCTGGAAAAGTCAGAAAATCTTTTTTTTATGTGAGGGAATTTTTCGAGAGCTTACTTTTTTTTTAATTGCAATATGAAATTATATATGAAAACTATTAATAATGATATAACTATTTTGTTAAAAATTTATTTATTTTTATTATTATTTTTGAATGAAAATTTAACTATTCTATTTTGTGTTGAAAATTGATATTTTTTACTTGAAAATTCTACAGTTTGCTTGCAATTTTTTGTCTGTCTTGAAAAAAAATCTTTCTTGGTTGAAATATCAACTACTACATTTTTCGTTTAAAATAGATCTTTTTGGAAATTCAGATTTTAGTTCTTGGTTAATAGTTAAACTCTTTTGTTTAAAATCAATTTTTTTGGTTGAAAATTTGTCATTTTAATTGAAAATTCATTTTTTTGGTTGCAAAATAAACAATTTTGTTGAAAATTTGTTGATTTTTTTTGTTAAAAATGATTTTTTTATCGAAAAATGTAACTATTCCAGCTGAATATTTCATAAAAGTAACTATTTCAGTTAAATATTCCATAATTTTAGTTAAAAATTCATTTCTTTGGTTGAGCATAATTTTTTTCACTAAAATCTTAACTATTCAATTTTTCGTTAAAAAATTATTTTTTTTAGTCAAAAATTCGTCTTTTGTAGTAGAAATTATTCTTCTTAATTGAAAACTCATTTTTTTGGTTGACAATTTCATTATTTTAGTTCAAAATTCACCAT